>OMKQ01041899.1:8815-55942 GCA_900302335.1 Phycis phycis
AACAGAAATATTTTTAAGGATGGCCTAATTGAAGTGAGGGTAAAATACACCATTCCACCTTCTTCATACTGAAGCTACTTGCTTGATTTTATTCATCTTTGTGTTTTAGTGCTGCGCTGTTGACAAATTGCAGGCAGTGGTGTATGTGCATGTGGGAAGAGTTTTAACTATTTGATCACCCTGCACACACTGTGGCAAAAGCCCAATGGGGCATTCGTTTTGGTTGCAAACTGGCCATTTTGTCTCTGAAAACATTTTCACATTTGCTTGAAGTATATTGGGACCTTTACAATGACCACTTCTTCTATTTTATCTTCTATTCTATCTTCATTTTTTTCCCACAGCAGGAGTGGATAAATATGACAGGCTTCCTGTGTGCACTGGGAGGAGTGTGTTTGCAGCAGCGCAGTACTCCTGGTCCTGTCACATACAGCCCACCCATGGGCCCAATGTGTGAGCGCAAGCACTCTATGATTTCCATGGGAACCTGTGAGGTCTCCAATCCAGTGCCTGCCTCCGTCACCTCCGCATCCTCTGCCTCCAGTGAGACACCACTAAGCCTGTTTCTGGACCGGCTCCTTTCCCTGCTGGTGTGTGGCCATGATCGTGTGGGTCTCCACGTGCGCACCAATGTCAAGGACCTGCTGGGGCTGGAGCTGAGTCCAGCGTTGTACCCCATGCTTTTCAATAAACTAAGGAATAGCATTGGCAAGTTCTTTGACACTCAGGGGTCGGTGAGTCATCCCAATTATTACTTTAATTTCCTTAAAAATGTCTTCTGCACAGCCTTCCAAACTTTGTCCACAGCACCTCAATTCAAGTCTGTCCGTAGTGTAATAATAATAAAATAATAAAATAAGAGTACATGATTTGCAGATATGTCTTTGGCCTTTTTTAGATGGCCTTATAATCTTAGAACACAGAACGAGTTTCGAGTCATGCTGGAAACTAGAAAATGTAATTCCACGCGAGGGATTACTTGGGCATAGGAATGCCCGTATTAATTGAGTAAAATTCAGTTGAGGTGGGGATCGAACCGCCAACCCTCTGGTTAGTGGACAACCCATTCTACCCACTGAGCTATGCCACCCAATTTACAATGGGAAAGCAATTAGCAGAGTCAAACGTAACAATTGGAAAGCTAGGCCCAATGTTATCTCTGGGAGTTTTTAGCATTTTTAATCGCAAATATAAAAAAAATATAAAGTTTACAATAATGAAAAATACATAGCACAGCCATACGGAAGTAGACCTTTGTTAAACAGTTTGAATGAAATCTCGAGGTTCAGTCATTTAGCCTCCATTAATTGCACAAATTTGGTATGAAGAAGAATAATATGACGAAAAGTGATATTGAGATTGTGCATTCCTATGCACAATAATTAAAATAACAAAATGATGGGGGGAAAATAACAAAATGATTACAATGATTACAAAGTATTTCATGTTGGATGAAATGAGAGATCTCAAAATATTAATAAATGTTGACAGGTGATCTGCAGCAACGGCAATCCGTTAAAAGAAAAGAAAAACAAGCTGTGCTTGCTAACTTACTTGTCTTTTTTAAATGCAATGTGTAACACAAATGTTGATTGATTGACTGAGCTATACTTGATGCATCAGAGTTAAAGTAAGAATGATATTGGACGTTCATGCTGCATAATAAAGTGATCTTAAGCGGGTAACTAATTAGACAATCCTGGTTGATCTAGCTGTGTTTACTGAAAATTAAAACTGTTAAACACTGCCATTAAAGCTGTGTCAGTTCTCAGCAGTTTACACTGCTAGACCCACCAAAACATGGATGGCTGATTGACCTAAAGCAGGAGGCGAAAGGCACACTTTATCATGGAGTGTGAATATTGGTTGAATATCCGATGTCTTCAAACTTTCCCTGGTTCTTCTCAAGTGTTCTGATTGGATTTGGCACACCTGTCACTTTTACTTGCCCCATTAATAACTAGCTCTTCACTTTGTGGAATGCTAATCTTTAATAATCTTTAAACTTTATTTTGTATAGCTTTTGTATATTTGGTATATGTATAGAAATTATCCCATTCCCTCATTTCTCGTCTCGTTTCAGAGGCTATTAAAAAAAACAGCAAAGCGCTTCCTTTTGAAATAAAAATGTTGTATTTTTCTAAACTGTTCAGAATTCATGTTTTATGTTTTGCTGTTGCGTACCATGGATTTTGCCTCCCAGTTTCCGTTGATAATGGTGATGGTGCAGCTCTGTGATGTCGTCAGAATACTGTGCATTTACTACGCAAGAAGTATTAAAAGGGATTTTATACTTTTTCTGTATAGATAACCGTATGGAGCATTATTTGGGAATTAAAAATAATCTTTATTTACTTTCCCAGGTACCTATAAATGATACCAACACCCAATTTGTGGAGCAGACTATCGCCATAATGAAGAATTTGCTGGACAACCACACAGAGGGCAGCTCTGAACACCTGGGTCAGGCCAGCATTGAGACCATGATGCTCAACCTAGTTAGGTAAGTGTGGCTAATAAAGACGTACACACTATCTATCTAATCTATATTTTACAGTGCTAACCAATGTCAAATGCTTCTACAATGTCTTTATCGATAGGCACCTCATTGAGGATGAATGGTCAGGTGTGAATTCATTGTTTAATCACAGAACGGAGCTCCACCTCCATGGGGATTTCATAGGCGTAATATAATTACGCTAATTATGTCAGCCTATAGTATATATGTTCTGTCAGATTGAATCCAGATGTTGACATGAACAGACGTGCAAATTGTCGTCATATACAGTATTTGTTTTTTACAGCCATTCATTGTGGAGTTTGTTTGAGAGATAGCCTGTCATTTACCAGAGGCGTTCATCTATAGACAGCTGTGGGAAACCCTGATGTTGAACATCGCCCCTCATACTACAGCCTGACAAATATGCAATTGTAATAGTTAATAATTGGGTATCTGTACTGTTTTTATGTCATAAAAACTTTCATCATACTATTCCCCAGTAGCCCACTTACAACAGGCAATTGTTTATGGTCCCTACAATTTCAGAATGAAGTAGACAATACAAATTGTCTAAATGGTATGAATGAATCACGTCACACTGATGCCAAGAATGTTTATTGTTGTTTTTGTATTTGTGCTGCATCAGTATATTGAGGATTTTTTTCATAGGCAGCCATGATTTTGTCCTCCATCTTGGACTGTGCATGGTTGGAGAGTGTAATTGTGGCATCCCCTCAAGTGAAGGCTTGGACACATCAGGGATGTCCTGGGCATTGTTTTTTCAACAGCGATGGCGATGTCAGATCAGAGCCCCCAGTCAACCTTCGGCACATGTAGACAGGATTAGTTCCAATTATTGCCTATACCATATGAAACGCACACCATTTGAGCAACTGTGTTCAAACCAAAGCTCCTGGACTATACATATTGTTCTTCTTATACATCCTTTCTAGATAAAAAAAAAAAACAATTATACATGAGCCTTAATCAAACACTATCCGTGACTGCTTACTTTTAACAGAATAGAATAGTATTTTTGTTTTGATAGACCTGTATTACATCAAAACCCCACCAAACATGTTTTGTATAATTCCCTACCCTTATCTAAAATTACATGTGGGGAGAGGATGAGAGTATGCCCTGTTCTGTATTAACCATATATAAACATATACGTATCAGAGTTATGAAATGAAGTACTCACACGTGTGATAGGCTGCAAAACAAACTGCTACATCCATATCTTGCATCACATCATCTGGTTTTATCCATGTTTGTGTCCATGGGAGCTCAGCCAGATCGCTGCACTCATAAACAAACATGGATAAAAACAATAGGATACATTTCATACATCCTATACAATATTGAAATCTAGTTAAAGCTGCATTTCACAATTAAATTAAATCACAATTCTTTCCAACAATGTTCAAACTCACAAATATTTTGTCTTTTTTTGTCATTCTAGATTAACGGTCTGTTACATTTGGTTTGGTCATTGAAGACATATGCCCTTTACCCAAAGTATTGATATATTTAAATCGTGATCTAGCTTACTTACTTTTATTTGTTCACTCTGAATCAAAACATGTTCATGGAGTGTAGTGGATGGGCTGTATGATTTGGTGTGTAAGTGCATGATTTGACCATGTTCTGGATGTAGGATAGGCCAGAGTCATTCAAAACATGGTTGGCAAGTACCAGTGACTGGAATCTGATTTGAGCAGCCACTGGTAGCAAGTATCGGGTGCGGAGGAGTGGTGTAGGCAGAACTTTGGTAGGTTGAAGACCAGCCAGGCTGTCGCTTCCTGAATGAGCTGCAGAGGATGATTGGTGCAGGCAGGCCAGTCAGAAGATGGTTGCAGAAGTCCATAAGATGTGGACTGCTGTGTAAGATGACAAGAACCTGATGATGCTGTACAACAGGAATCTGCAGGAGCAGATGGTCGCTGTGATGTTGGGAGCGGACAACAGGTCATTCAGTTTCACACCCAGGTTTCTTGCCATCTGAGTTGCTGGCACCACAGAGTTGTCGATATTGATGGAGAGTTGAGGAAGTGAGATGGCTTCCCTGAAAGGAAAAGCAGCTCAGCTCTTGTCCAGTCTTGATTTCAGCCAGACATGCAGAAATGTGTTCTTCTGCCTGGGTTTCAGACAGTTGGAAAGACACTTAGTTGTGTGTATTCTACATAGTTGTGGTAGGAAAGAAGTGGATAGAAGAGGGTGGGACTCCAGGATGCCCTGTAAGTGTGATCTGTGAGGTAAGAGCCTGAGATTCCCAGTTCCTGGAGAATGAAGAGGAGGAACTGCTGGTTCACTGTGTCAAAGGCTGCTGAAAGAGGAGAGGGAGGCAGTTCTTGCACTATGAACTTTCTCTGCAAAGAGGGCAGGCTTAGTTGAGTGGCCTGCCTTGAATCCTGACTGGTGAGGGTTCAGAAGGTTGTTATGGTGGAGGTATGCAGAGAATTGGGAAAAGACTCCACACTCAAGTGTTTTGGAATTAAATGGCAGAAGAGACAAGTTTTTAGTTCTTCACAACAGATGGGTTGAGTTTCTTTCTTTAAGAAAGGGTTCACTCTTGCTGCTTTAAGAGTGTTTGGAAAACAACCAGAAGTCAAAGAGGTGTTGATGAGATAGGTCAGGAGCTGATAGGACAAATGAGGTGATTGAAGTAGGAGAGTGTGAGTGTGAGTGTGTGAGAGTGAGAGAGAGAGAATGAAGGTTGCGGCAGATAGGGACAGTGTGTGTTTAAGTGGTAGGTTCGTGAGATTTAGGGAGTCAGAGAGATAAAGTTAGGAGGGGAGGGTGAAAGGTCTGTGGTTCCTGGGGAACACGAGGTTGAAACAACAGTTGAGATTTTCACTTTTCTGTAATTTCAACATCCGGACAGAAGTACCAGCGGGGGCCCTCTTTGGGGATGTTCGATAAGAGGACATCTTAATTCCTCCCAAGAATTCCCAGAAAGCACCTAGTGGGCTGTAGAGTACAGCAATGTTTCATTTCACCAGGTATGTTAATGAGACAGCGTGAAATTTTAAAGGAGTGAAGTGAGGCAGGGGGTAGAGAAAATTTCCATTTGGGTTTGATTAAGTGCCCACCACCCCCACTCCACACGGAAGGCCTGGTTGTGTTGGTGAATGAGCTGGCCCTGGAGACGGCTGCAACGTACGTACGTCTGTTGTCTGGTGTGATCCAAGTCTCAATGAGTGCAGGGAAGTCCAAGTAACTCAGTGTTGCGGGTAGCTGACTGCCAGTTCCACAGGCCCCCTGTTACAAGGTGTTTCATGTCTATGGATGGGATGGGTAGACAAGAATGGAGAAGCTACGTTGATGTTGTGAGCTTGTATGTGGTCTAGTATCTGAGAAGAGTAATGTACAGGAATGAAAAGTATACACACATCGAATGAGGAAAAAGAGCAAACAAAGTGAAGTCTAGCAAAGGTAAATAGTCTTCCCACTTCGTCATCTACAAAAAATCCTGTGAAAGACTCCTTTGTCTTTGCCTTTTTGCTTCCACGTAATATGAGTCTTGTATATTCACACTGTTCCATCTTATATGCATGCAGCACAGATGTTTGCACAAAGATTGCAACTAGAACAGTCAGGCATTTATACCATGAAGACAAGGATTTCAATATGCAGCAGCTACAGAACACTGTACGGACCCTCCAGTCTGAGGTGGAAGCTGTGCAAACCAAACACAACAGACTAATTGTTTTGCTGTAATGAAAGCGACCTGGCACAATTCCATTATCAATTGTGTCTGACCACCAGTGAGCATTCTGAAAACATTGACAGAATTGAAGCTCCGTGAATGTATTAATCCTCAATGGCATGTTGGACCTATGTACACTGGAGACTTTAAGGATATGGTGACATGTCAAGTAACTGCCTAATAGGAACTGAAGGAACTAATACAAATTTGGAAGATTCAAAGCTTGTAATTTTTCAACTTTTGGGGCGTGAATAGCTGCATCTTGCATGTGATCCTGGGAGCTTGCACTGTTACCGCAAGCTTGCACTCACACTCACCACACCGAACAGCTTTTACACAATGTGCGACAATACAATAGTACACTGCACCTGTCTATGGTCAAGAACTAGCTGTCCTATAATTGCAAAGCAGCTCCACGGCAGCTCAATGGTTCAATTCATACATTCACGTTTGATGCTTCACCATTCTGTTGCTCATTGGTAGCAACAGTCTGTACTCCAATCATGCGTTGGGTGGGACACAAACATGTTTAAAACACTATGTTTAGATTGGCCCCCTTTGAATCAGGGAACCGTAACTTATGTATAAGATTGTAATGAAATTCTAATGCAAATGCAAACAAAGTAGTTAAAGACAGCAGATTTAACACAAATGCTTAATTTACAAGTATGCATTTTAATAGCCAAACCAAGACTGAATAATTAACTTTTTGGGTTATGATAGTCGAGTTCTCACAAGTCACATGTGCCCGGGCTCTCTCCCCCTAGCTGGCCTGGTCATGGCTGCACCTTCCATTCACAGTGGGGGTTCTACTTCTGCACTTTTACTGAAGACTTTTTATATGTTCTACAAAGAGGTCTTACTTTCTTTTCTTTCTCCTTTGTCTAGGTATGTGCGTATTCTTGGTAATGTGGTCCATGCTATCCAGATCAAGACCAAGCTCTGCCAGCTGGTGGAGGTGATGATGGAGAGACGGGATGACTTATCCTTCTGCCAAGAGATGAAGTTTAGGTCAGTAAAAACTACTTTGTGGTCCGAAAGATAACACAAAACCCACAAGCCCACTATGTCACACTATGAGCATGTGAGTTGCTGCTTGCATTGCAAAACAAAAGCTCAGTTGTTGTTTCTTTAGCACAGTGTGTCTAGCTACATCATTGTTCTGTTCCACAACCAGATGGACTGAATTTGAGGTTCCTGACATTTTCGTCATTTTGAATGGAAAGATATATGGCATGAAATGGCCAATTATGAGTGATTGATTTAACTCATTAAGTGCCAATGTTACCGTAATTTTCTGGCCTACATCACTTGAAATGCTTTCATTGTACTTATCATATTTTAATATCGGCTTCCAGTTCTGTACTTGGAAAAATATACTTGATAAGCAAGATCTTGTCTTCCATTATGTTTTTAGGAACAAGATGGTTGAGTACCTGACCGACTGGGTGATGGGAACGTCTAATCAAGCAGCTGATGATGATATTAAGTGCCTAACAAGGTGCAAATCTTTTGGTGTTAGTTTCTTGTTTTGTTTTATTGTCCTCATTATCTCCATATGCAGGTTTGGTTTCATGCCTCATACTGTTTCTCTGTCATGGTGCAGGGACCTGGACCAGGCTAGCATGGAGGCAGTTGTGTCTCTACTTGCAGGCCTACCTCTGCAGCCAGAAGAGGGAGACGGAGTAGAGCTGATGGAGGCCAAGTCACAGCTCTTTCTCAAGTTAGACCTTTTTTTTCTTTTTTCTTTCCATTTGATTTTACCTTTTCATATATTACGGCTATTATTTGAATGGAATTTGTTACAAACGATAACGAAACGATAACGAAACGATAGCCATCCGTCAGCTAGAAGTGAGTGAAATGGGCTGTGAAATGAGCTGTGAGAGTATCTGTTTGGAGTTGGCAGTTGATCCCCAAACGAGAGACCCTTCCCCACTAATTTCTCACCAATTTCTGTCCTATCTAAAAATCTCTTTCCTGATTGGTTTGGTGTATACATCTTGTGGTTAGTCACAGGTGTGGTAATGTAACACCGCAGTCTGTTGTTGACTCCATAGACTTTAAAAATACCTTAAAGACTCAGACTCTTAAAGAATAATACAGATTTTGAGCCGGATACCACTCAAGCAACACACCCTGCACCCTACATTTCAAAAATGGGCGGGGCCTGGACTCAGACCACAATCATAATAGAGTCCCATTGGATTCAACTATTTAAAGAACTGATGATCGGAAAACAAAACAAACACTGTTTGTTAGAAAAGCAAACAAATAACGTAAACCGGCAACTTTTTTTCTTGTCCCCGTTCATGTTGGCCAGGTACTTCACTCTCTTCATGAACCTGCTTAATGACTGCAGTGAGGTGGAAGATGAAGGACAGTCAGTAGGTGGTAGGAAGAGGGGAATGTCCCGCCGCCTGGCATCACTTCGCCACTGCACCGTGCTGGCCATGTCCAACCTCCTCAATGCCAATGTGGACAGTGGCCTAATGCATTCAATAGGTTGGTGACCTTCCTGTTAGCATGAAGTCTTAAAGGGTTATTTTACGATTTGGGCTTTTTTCGCCTGTTATCCTAGGGTTAGACAACAGCAGTAAGGCCTCTATTTTGTTGATTGGTTCGGTGATCCCTCCCATATGCAGCACTTACAGCAGTTAGCTGTTTATTTAGGTGTTTGTATAGTGTAAAAAGCCTGCTTATGAAAGGCGAATTCCAAACACGAGAAATTGGCTTTTTTACAAGCAGTTAGGACAGCATTTGTTTCCAAATGACCGTCGGCTGTGTGCAACGATAGATGTAGCTCTGACAATAAGCACATCTAATGTGAAGGACTCTGGGCTACCGGAACTAAATAGTGGTATTGTAACTGCCTGTAAAATAAGCATATTTTTGGCCTTTTAACGTGGTTTATTCCAGATGTGCACACCTAAATAGATTTGTATTTGCATTATCTAGAATGTTTATGAAGTTGAATTGTGGAGCTGATGCCCTTGCACCTGGTAATTTACAACAGCTCATTGTAAATTAAACAATTGTTAATGCAATCAGTGGAATAAGTGGTCTCACTGCTCTTGTCGAACCCAAGGAAGGATCACAAAAGGCGAAAAGACAAAATCCTGAACCAATCCCATAAACGGGCTGTCCCAAGTGGTCTCAAGTAAAAGTTGCTCCCTGCAGCTTTTAGCTGTCCAGTGCTACTTTTATTTAGTTAAACAATTTTTTATTACTCACCAGGTCTAGGGTATCACAAGGATCTCCAGACTCGAGCCACATTCATGGAAGTTCTTACCAAAATTCTACAACAAGGGACGGAATTTGACACCTTGGCCGAAACAGTTCTGGCGGACCGCTTCGAGAGGCTAGTTGAGCTGGTCACCATGATGGGTGACCAAGGGGAACTGCCCATTGCCATGGCGTTAGCCAATGTGGTACCTGGATCTCAATGGGTGTGAAATTCTGCATTCTTTATAATTGATTTATTAATTGTATGCATATGGAAATTACTCAATTATAAAAAAAAAAAGAATAGAAATATGAGGCTACTATATAGTTAGTTTGATAGTCACACATTCAAATGCAATTTTTTTGTATTTACAATATGCAACCTTTTTTTTAATCTGTGGATCTTGCACATGTCCATGTATTGTCTTCCCAGGACGAACTAGCCCGAGTACTGGTAACATTGTTTGATTCTCGTCACCTGCTCTATCAACTACTGTGGAACATGTTCTCCAAAGAAGTGGAACTGGCCGACTCGATGCAGACCCTTTTTAGGGGCAACAGCCTGGCCAGCAAAATAATGACCTTCTGCTTTAAGGTGAATGTATAATAAATATATATATATATATATACATACACAGCTTACTGTTACTCTTTGCCTTAATACTTAGCCAGATGATGTCAGAGGACTGTATGTAGGATTTTGTTGTATAGTAAAATCCTTATTGGGATTGAATTCAATTTCAAGTCATTTATAATTTAAGTGTATATGTTTGACTGTTGCATATGTCTTGTGTTATACTCACTGACTATCTTGATGGACTTTGAATTTAAGTCTAACTTGTATTCCTCTCTGTTAGGTGTACGGGGCAGCATATTTACAGAAGCTGCTTGAACCTTTGTTGAAGGGGGTTCTCACGACCCCAGAACACATCAGTTTTGAGGTTGATCCCACAAGGTAAACCACCTACTTGTCATTTTTTTATATTTACATTATTATCCAGATCATTTTGTAAAACCTTCCATATCATTTTGCAAGGGTCTTATTTTAAAAGCCCTGTTTGCTTATTGAGATTACCACCAAAGAGTAGAAGAATTATCATTTTATTTTTATTTGACTGTGATAAAGGTTCAACTTCAACACAAAGATTGCTCATTTTCATCTCACTCTAAAGGAGAGTTGTAATATTTGGTCTCAAAAGTAGGGTATATAATCACCCAGCAGGCTCATTTGGCATGAAATGAAGTCCAACAACAGTAACACAACAAATATGACAACATGCCTGTTAGGTTCATTATATGATGTTGCTCCACCTGATTCTAATGCATCTAAAATAGAATTGGGAGAATTACTTTGATACATTGTTTGAATATCTCAATATCTAATATTTCTATATCGATACCCCTGTTCACCTGCTCGTCAATGCAACTTGCTGAATCAACTACAATGCAACCCAATAAAAGCATGGTTGTCAGAATAGGAAAGAAGAGAAATATGTATGATCCTTGTGGCTTTGACCCTGGAATGATGCCAGTCGTGTGATAGACTGGGAACTCCCAGGAAATCTCCCCAGATTTTCATGCATAATGAAAAACATCCAGTAACTTCATTGTAAATTGTATATTTTCCTTATTTCTCAGGCTGGACCCAGGGGAGAATCTGGAGGAGAACCAGAGGAGCCTGTTGCAGATCACAGAGCGTTTCTTTCAGGCCATTATTGGCTCCTCCAGTGAGTTCCCACCACAACTCCGAAGCGTATGTCACTGTCTGTACCAGGTAGGTCATCAACCTTACTCCCACAGTGGCTTCTGCCTGCCCCTCAAATGTGTTTGTCCTCATCTTTGTGTTGACACAATACATTCCAGGTCATTGCTTCCCCCACTATGCAGTGCACATGTACTGCTAAAATCAAATCACACAGGATTGAAAACTTAATGTACTGACAAGGTTTCTTAAGAGCTAGTGCAAGTGTAAGAGGTTGCTTTGGTCAGCACATGAAAACGGTGCAAACGTGCTGTGACTGAATGAATGGGATACCCAGGTAGTTGGAATGCAAACTCAAGGCCCCTTTCTTCAAATGACAACCACTGTCCCATCTACCATTCCAAAGGCACTGTCACAGAGCTACATGCAAGTTGTATCAACCAGGATAGCCCAAAGCTCCACAGCTTTCAGTATCTCTGTACGGCCCTCATCCACCCCCTGGACCTTGCACTGTGGCGCTTTCTCACTACCTCAGTGGCTTCTGCCAAAGTGATGGGTTCCAACCCCCAGTTGCCTCCCTGTTTAAACATGTAGGCACATCCTGTGGGTTGACAAGTCCATAGAAAGGCCATACCTGCTGTTTTTGTTGTTTTTACCAATTGATAGCTAATAGTTGAGTCCCAAGTTTCCCAGCAAAGCCAGGTCCAGAAAACGTACTTCTTCAACATGGCAACCTTCCTCACAGCTGGTGTCCACTAGTGTTGGTGTCTGTGGAGCCCCTCACATTACTTTGGCAGTATTTCCAAGCCAAATCAAATAGTGGATGGTACATATATTTGACAAGGTTGATGGCGCCAGTGGAGCTGAACAGTAGCTCTTGGAGGAACAGCCTTTCTGATCTGAATCAATCACCCCTTTCAGGTTTCCTAGTATTTGCTGTGTGAGTGCTGAAGGTCCCCAGTAGGAAGATGGAGTTGATAGGTCGACTCTTTTTCCACCTATCCTTATTTTTAGCTGTGACAGCTTCTTATAACCTCAATATACATTTTGTAACCTGTTCATTTGTCTGGGCCCCATAACTATTTGCCTTGGGTTACTCTCCCATGAGCATATATTTCCAGACGACAGCTCTGGAGATCATAAGAACTTGCAAGCACTTGCGCCATATGAGGAATGTAGTAAGGGAAACGGGAAGGGACTGGGTCCTTCACCAGGGCAATTTGTTTTAAAATGGTCCAGACCAAAACAAGGTGCACTATAATGGTAGAATGAAGGTATGTCTGATTTTCAAATTTCCGTTTTCAACACCAATGGTAGACACTCATGTGATGTTTTAAAGCCCAGAAACACACAACACTGTGCATGGACACATGTCTTGAGCAGTTTCAAATCCTTCTTCCACTTTGAATATGAATATATGTATGCCTCCAGTTATTATAGGTTTGTACATTTGTTGAAGCTGGTGCTGTAAACGTGATTGTGCTCATCTCTGTTCTGTAGGCTACTTGTCACTCTCTACTGAATAAAGCAACAGTTAAAGAAAAAAAGGAAAGCAAAAAAGCAGTAAGTTCAGAGAATCTGTTTTTTTTTCCCCTAAGCCACATTTTCCCCAAAGCAAAACAAAGGTTGCTCTTAGTTCATTTGATCTATTTTATTCATATATACATGTTTTTAACATGATTTGGTGTTTCTTTGGAAATGCTTTACTCTTTTGTCCATATCCAAGTTTGCATACTACCCTGTCCTAAAACCATCAAATTGTGGCTATTTTCTTTCCTCAATTAATACTAAAGTCCTCTTGACTAGTCTCTGATTACACTGTAGTTACCCTATTTCTTTGTACATCTCATTCCAATAAATTATTCATGTCTTAATTTGTTTTTCTAGATTTATCAATGTAATTACTTAAACATTCATTGAATACCTGATTGAAACATATGCCTCAGATATGATAAATCATCAAATAAGACATGTACATGATGCATTCATTTTATTGGTTTGCGTATTGTAGATAAATAAGTGTAATTTCATATTACACATCATTGCAATGCTTTTTACGTATTCAAAATATATTTCTTTAAAGAAAACTAGCTGCAGCAAATATGAAAACGTAAAAGCTATTACAATAATTGAGAAATTATATGTATTCAATATGTTTTCATTTCATTCTTGTTTTGTAAACTTTCAGAGTGATTTTTGGGGGTTGATATTTTGGGAAGCTAGTTCTGAGTAATTCATATTTTTTCAGGTGCATTTGGAAAGCTGTTAATGTATTTAGTGAGGATGTTTTTTCCAATTTTGTCACCCTCACTGAGTCGGTACTTAAACTGGTCCCCTGAACGACGTCTGGAATAATGTCACTATCAAAAAATCCACTTTCTTAATCATTTCAAACCCTTATTATTAGACTAGATTATGAGACTCTCCTCAAAATGTCATCAAGCGTTGGCCACCAAAGATTTATTCTTGTGCTGCCGGTGAACTCGATTGTCAATGGAACACTAGAAAACATGGCAAGTTATGCACCTGAGAGATACAAGGATCAAGGGTGGAGTCTCTGCAAATGTAGCAGACTTTTTTCTGTTTTCTATCATCAGAACACTCTTAGATGTAGCAAAGTGATGCAAACGAATCATTGGGTGCCACAGCCTTTAAGAAAAAATCGAATTGCACAGATTATGTTGGAAAGTTGAACTACATTCATAAACTACAGAAAACATAGGGGCAGGTGGGGGCTCGGTATCTCTCTCAAGGGTCCCTACAGGTCATGTACTTTTACGCATGCAATGAATTCCCAGTTAAATTTGATCCAAAGCTCATATGGAGTGAGTATTCACAGTGTGACATCAGCACTACTTTATTTGTTTTTATTTTCCTGCATTCATGGACATGACAGTGAAGACAGACATGGAACTGGGTTGAAAGAGAGGGAGTGAAGCATAGGAGTCAAAATTATATCCCCTACAACATAGGTCACCAATAGGCAGACTGTGGCCCGAGTACAAACCCAGATGCCATCCTATGTGGACCCGAACCTAAAACTGATAAATCATTTAGAATGCAGAGACTTCGTATTTTTACCGGTGCAGCTTTTTTTAGGGGCTCAGTGATTTAGCCCAACAGTAGGCTTGAATTGACAAATTGCATGTGTTGTAAAACAGCTCACGTGATGCTGCTCACCCAATCAAATCTGTGCATTCCGATTATCATTGCAACTCAAGTCAGAATGTGAGATACACAGGAGATACGAGAGGATAGACATAGTGGCTGTCGAGGAGTGCATGAGTGTGGTAGCTGAAACTTCACTTGAGGGACAACAAATAAGTAGGGAGTCATGAAAATACCAAGCAAATACCTATGTCTGCATCTTCAGCCACAAAGAAACTTGAATATTTTCCCAGTATGTGCTAACACAGCTGAATTAAGCAATTAATAAGGCACCATGCAAAGGCTTAGCTATAGTTGAGGCCAATGATGTGTCCGACAATGCTCAGCTGTTTTGTGAAGACCTGTTAATGGGTTACATCTCTTCAGACCACTACAAGAGGAGAGGACATCTATCTGGCCATGATAGAGATGTTAATGAAGAGGAGACTAGAGCTGAAACGAGTGATTTGAATAACTGCTGAGGGAGCCCCTGCCATGGTAGGGAGAAAGAAAGGAGCTGTGGCAAGAATGATGACAATCCTAATTTCCTACCATTGCATAATTAGTCCTGTTCTCCAGCCTGTCAGACAACTATGCTGAGGTGTGTGGCACAATGATTACATTTATGAACTTCCTCAGGGCAACCTCTTCCCATCAACATTGCATGCTCAGGGAATTCCTCAGAAGTTGACAAAAATGCTGATGACCTTCTGCTGAGCAACAATTTAAGATGGCTCAGCAAAGGTCCATCCGAAGGGAAAATGCAGCTTTCTTGGCACAGCTGAAGAGCCAGACGGCAACGCCTTTTTAATTATTTTTAGAAGATGAGAAGGTAGATATTGTGGCGTGGTTAATCTCACTTCACACCTGAATGAACTGCATTTTAAGCTACAGGGCAAAGACAATTCAGTTTGTGACCTGATGACAGCTTCTGAGTGCCTACCAGACAAAATTCAAGCAGGGAGATTGCCCATTTCATAACAGTGCAGGAACAGGTTCAGAATAAGATGCATCAAATTTTTGTCTTCTTGACAGGCTGATTATAAAGCAAAAAATGTTCAGCAAACATTTTGACAGATTCAGTCTTGGAAATGACCTCACCCTGTTCATTCAGAACCCATTCCTCATCACAGATGGCAGAGAGTTCTCAAAGAAAGTCACACAGAACTTAAAGTGTGCAAATCCTGACTCCGAATGCAAATGGTCTGAGGCGGCCTTCTAAACCAAATATTGTTCCATGCTCACCTTTGACCACCTACATGTGTTAAAGCTGTTCAATTATTAAAACAAATTTTGATTGTTGATAGAAAAATTGTTTTAGGCTGTTAATAAGGGAAATGGATTGAACAAGATTAAATGAAAAGAAGACAATGGCAGCCATTACTTTACTTGAAATGAGTACTAGTCCCTCCATTTCAATGTAAAAACATGACAATAAATATTGTTGACATTGTGCTTTCTCTATTGGATTTGAGAGTACATACAGATGTTGATGCAACAAGTAAGGTACAAGTGTGACGGACCTTTGCTTGACGAAATGTTCTCGAATTGCACCTCCTTGACATTATTTAAAGTAGGTTGAGACACCAAGCCTCCCCTTCTCAACTTGAAGTTGTGAGGTTCCAAGGTGAAAATGTTTTTGTTTGAATCAAATTGTAATATAGATTGAACTTAATGAAGTACAAAAGCCTTGAATCCAAATGTTGGATAGTACATAGTTTAGCCCTCACTGCTCATTTGCAATATAATAGAAATATTGGCTTTTAACAATCCTTTAGATTATTGAAAATATTGATTACTTTGACTGGTGGCTTGTTTCAAATTCAATTTAGTTATTTCTTAACAGAATTAAGTTTGCATATTCACTGCAATTGTTGTAAACCCACATCAAATGGAACTTGTGACTTCTGAATATTCTGTATATCAAGTCAGTGTATGAGGGCCCAGTTGTGCCAAAATGACAAGTGGCTAAAATTATGTGCTGATTGTTTTTCAGTTTCTGATTTGAGTATTCCCCCCCAAATCATACACACGAGCATTAACAATCACACTGGCATTAACCATCTCACTTGCGACTGCAGCCGCAAACCTCATACACTTAGCACTGTTGGTTTAAAAGTGATATAGGGCTTTTCAGAATCTGTTTGTGCACATCTTATCTTATTTCTTAAACACATCTATGGTGTGTTCTTTTTAAAACCTTTGACCACAATAAGAAGAATGTTGTGGTAATATTTAATTTGGTCTTAAAGGGGAACTGTCATGCTTGCCTATTTTCTAACATGACTGTTCTGACCATCTAAGATTTTTTTCATTGTCTTGCCAAAGTAGCTTTTCTTGAAATACGCAATGCTGTGTTTTTGATGATAAAAATGTATGAATTAGTAAAAGTTGGAATGTGTTTTAAAGATGTCTTTTTATTTGTTAAGTCGTTAAATAGGAGCCGTTGGTAGACATGTCTCCTTGTTCATAACCATAAAGGAGGAAGTGAGTTTCTTTATTGACGTGTAGTTTTGTGTGGATGATTGGTCAAACTCAATCGAAACTGCGATGATTTGCCACTCTATGCAGAAATATTGTAGTGATATGACAAAAATGCAAGTTAGTGCAATTTTGCAGAGATTTGTTAAAGTTGCAAGAATTGCAAAAGTGGACCAGAAAGCTGTATTTATTAGAAGCCAATGTCATTACCTAAATTTACATATTGTCAAAAAGTACATTTCAAACACCCACATTGAATTGTGCTTGGTAAAAAAATTTTTAGGAAATCTTCACAATAGTTAAAGTAATTGTCATTATCCACAAACCTGGCTTCTTTTAATTGAAACCTAATTTAAAACCCTGGCAAATCTATATCTTATCACAAACCTTTAACATTTAGAATGCAACTGGAATGTGTCAAATGTGTTTTCAAAGACTTCTCATCCTATAAGCAATCCATGATGATGATGACATGTAAATTCTGATGCACTTTGGGGATCGTAGTCATTGTACTGCTTGGCTCCATAATGCATGGTTGTACTTTTTCTGCCTCCTTGTTTACTAGTGGTTGACTCAATCATGCTCAGTGTGTTACTGTTTTAGTTTATATTTTTTCTGAGCAGAAGACTCACCATTAGCTCTGTGTGTCTGGAATATGCTATCCACATTTTTGTTTAGGCTTTCCTATATATTTTTTTTGTATCATTTTCATGCCTTTTTCCTATGTTTTCTTTTCAATCAATGTTGTCCCTTTTTCACTACATTTTATTGAATTTTTATTTATTGCTTTGTTTCTTGTTTCATTGTTTGGCTTACTGCATCTCACCATGTCCCTTTATTCCATTGCAGTCATATTGTTGTTTTTACCCTACTGATCTCACCTTAATTCTGTATGTCCTTCTATTCTTCTAAAAGGTGGTGAGCCAAAGATTCCCCCAAAACAGCATCGGTGCAGTAGGCAGTGCTATGTTTCTTCGGTTTGTGAACCCAGCTATCGTGTCCCCTTATGAGGCAGGAATTTTGGATAAAAAGCCCCTTCCTAGGATAGAAAGGGGTCTTAAACTCATGTCCAAGGTATGTCATAGTGGTACTATTATCTTGGTGGACATATGATAATCATGGTTTCGTTTTTGCATTCAATGACACTTAATGTTTTGACTGTTTTGTCTTCAGATCCTACAGAGTATTGCCAACCACGTCTTGTTTACTAAGGAGGAGCACATGAGACCATTTAACGACTTTGTAAAATGCAACTTTGATGCAGCCAGGCGGTAAGCTCATATGGAAAGGAAGGCATTTATTAATTTGAATAATGCTTTCAGGCTTGTACCATATAATGTTTGGCATTCCTAATTATCATTTCTTTATGAAAACTGCAATATGAAAATCCCAATGCATAGAATTGTTACTCTTACTCCTTCATGGCAGTATGATTGCCATGGTGGCTTGACCTCAACTTCATCATTTTAAAGTGGCGATCTCAAAGATTTAATAATTGTGTAATGAGATGACACAAAGGTTATTGAGCCTATGGCCCACTGATGAAAGCCCTCGGAGTTGCAGTATTATGAGTGTCATTATTTTTTGATGGTTTTCTGCAGATTTTTCCTGGACATCGCGTCTGACTCGCCTCCCAGTGACTCTGTAAACCATAGTCTCTCCTTCATCAGTGATGGCAATGTACTGGCCCTTCATAGGCTACTGTGGAACAACCAGGAGAGGATTGGACAGTATCTCTCCAGCAACAGGTCAGGAATGCATAGTGGTGGTACTATACGTGGTTAGAACCAAAGGAAAGCCAAGAAATCATTCTTTCCAATCACACAAACCATACTTTGCTTGCAAGCAGACAATCCTCTCCAGGGAAATGCTTGTATTATTGCCTCATTACTTCATAAAAACAAATCTCATTACTGCAGTTTCCAAGTCTGTCATTACATCATCAACATTTACTTTATTACATACTTTGATTATATAGCTGGGTAACCAACTCAATCTTCTGCAAATTATGTTTTTGATAACGGCCAATTGGGTGACCGAAAAGTGTTCTTTATGCCATGGGGACTAGAGTGCTCTAATACAAATGCCATGGCAACGTTGTCCTTGAGCCATTCGCCATGTTTACAAAGATGCATCGTACAGGCCCCATTCAAACCTTGGTTTTCAGTTGTAGAACTTCCAATTTAGTAGCTACTAGTTCCCTCTTTTGAGTGACGTTATTCTCTCTCCAATTTAGAATTACATTTAGGCGGAAGCAAAATTAACAAATGCAAGTGTATTATTCCTGCTTTCTTTTGGGTCTGCTGATGGTGACAAGACAAATTATTCTCCCAAGTCTTATCCATCCATAGAGCCCAAGGAGAGAAATAAAAAATAATAGCTATGTAAAAGGAGGATTTTTAGACATTGGTTCACCATAGCATCAACATTCCATTGTACTAGGCCAACAGGTTTTAACTGCAAGTATTCTCTGGGACCATTTGTCCTCGTTTATTTTGTTGGTCAACTGCTGCTTCAGTAGACTAAGGCAGCTTCTTGTTCCTTCCACTTAGAAAAAACGGACTTTATATCATGTCCTACTTTTTTTTCTTCAATCTCAGACCTACACCCTCCCCAGACTCCTGTGCCACTTTCAAACCATGCCTCTAATCCATATGTCAAATCATCTGTTCTTGGCTCTATAGGGACCACAAGGCAGTGGGGAGACGACCCTTTGACAAGATGGCCACCCTCCTGGCCTATCTTGGACCTCCGGAGCACAAGCCAGTGGCTGACACACACTGGTCAAGTCTCAACCTAACCAGCTCAAAATTTGAAGAATTCATGACCAGGTATGATTCATTCAAAACATTTTATTATGATTTTTTACTTTGGGCTACTTTGTTTTGATTTTGCCAGATTTTAACGTGTGGTTTTTACAATATTTTTCTAGGCATCAAGTCCATGAGAAAGAGGAGTTTAAAGCGCTGAAAACCCTCAATATATTTTATCAGGCAGGAACCTCCAAAATGGGAAACCCCGTTTTCTACTACGTCGCTCGCAGGTAAGCACTTTGATGCTCACTGCATCTTTAAAGAAATTGACCAAATCAGTGCAACAGGCATACAGTACGTGTGCCCCAATCATACTAGACTGTGGCAGCCGTTGAGGAATTATTACTGATAAACTTGTTGAAAATATCCTGAACATGTTTTAATGTTTACAGAACTACTCAAGAGCCTACTGAAACTATTGATCAAAAACTTCTAAAAACAGCACCTTTCAGCTTCAGAAAGTCTTTAATTATCAGTTGAATACCTTCAACTGATTTCTCTGCTTATAATATTGCCATCCCAGCAATTATGTACTCTTTATTTACTGTTATTGTTTCAAGCAAGTCAAATCGAAATCCCACTTGAGATACCGGTGTTTCTCACCCTTGCAGGCCATTTGCTTTTAGCAATTTTATGCCTGTCATTGCAAAATAGATTGTTGCTTATGTTGTTCAATATGTTGATGAACAAAATGGGCATGTGGCCATAATGCACTCGCTTGAACAGCTTGTATGCAGTGTAACATAAAATGTGCCTGAAGCCATTTGACCAAAATGGTGAACCCACATGCTATTCATAGCCCATTCACCCTTGCTTGCAGGGCTATAAATAAAAGGAAGCTTACAAATTGCTGTTCATCTCAGGACCAAAACTACTCAACAACAACTTAATCAAGAACATATTCCAGGAAGCTATGAATGCTGGGTACACACTACATGATAATTTGCCCGATTTTGTTTTCCCCCTTCCTACTGATCAGCAAAGCCCCGATTTATTTTTATGGTACTCACTAAAATTTATCCTGTGGTGTGCAGTAAGATTGGATTTTACTTCCCTCACTTGATTAGGGCCACACTCATTTGAAGTGGAAAATATTAAATATTAAACAACAGTGACAGTTCATTTAAGTCGCCTCTATGACATTGTTCATAGATTTTTAGGATGAATATGTAGCATTTCCGCCTTAAAATTTCTAAAACCAGCTAGATCCATGTTTTTTATTTTGTTGAGCTGTCTACTTACATTATCCACATTATTTCCAACAATGTTCAAACCCAGAGAATTCTGTAGTTTTATTCATGGTCTGTTACATTTGGTCGCATGTTAATGGCGTCATATGCTCGTTACCACCAAACTCATGGGCAAGCATGTGAACAGTAACAGTATTCAAGGAGAGACCTAATTTATTAATATATTTCAATAATGATCAAGTGCTGCTTTAAAAGGTGTCTCATGCCAGCCACCAAGCTAATACAGTTTCCCACACATGTTGAACACATACACCTTACTTGGGCTGGTGTTTCCCATACATCGCCATTTATTTTTTTTAAATAGGTAAAATCTTATTTCATTGCAGAATTGCACGAAACACATTGATTTGCTCTCGATCTCGCTCACCTACACACTGAAAGCGGACCCTCTGAATAGATCCTCCTGCCCGTGCACACTCAATCAAAACATTACGTTGGATGAGCGATTGTTGTTGGCTTTTCCTCCACACCTTCTGTTTCATTGAGTTTTAGTTTACCCTGCCCTGTTGTATAGATATGACCAAACCATGACTCTAGAGAGGAGTGCTGCCGCACAGCCGTCTCTGCTTTGATAACATAGGATGCACTTGGGGTTTGACAAAGATATTAACTGTGATAATGTAGTCCAGCTCTACCTTCTCTTGGCCAACTATCCACTGCTAGACACACAGGACTCACACCGGGCATCGTGTCTTTAGTTCCCTGTGTCACATCGTTGTAATCATAACGATATCTTAAAAGTTGACTCTTAATTCTGTGGGAAACATTGTGATGTGCACAGCGATACATTGTAATGTATCAAGTTATAACAATGTTCAACATGCTCATGCGCGTGTTATTTTTAGTATGATTGTTTTGACCACAGGTAACAGCGCCGGGCTACTCTGCTCAATTTTTTCACTCTGCATTATCTACAGATCTTCAAATTATATTAGGTGACTCAACGTAACGCAAACACAATTTAATACACAAACTCATATTTCAACATGATTACGAGTCACGTCAGGGAGATCACCAGCAGTGGGGAAGACAACTGATTGAGCTTCCCCTAGCAGCAGAAATGACACAATTTACCTTTAAAATTAGTTATTTTATAAAGCAGGAAAAATAACAATAAGACAATAATTAAACTTCAGCAGTACATAAGAGGTAATAGGAATGGAACATAGGAAAATCTCATTGTCAGTATTCTGTGAAATGGTTCAACCATTATTTATATGTATGTCTATTGCAGTGAGCTGGCAATACCTCATGTTTTGTTTTACAAAAGGAGTAAATACGCATATATGTACAAAACAAAATGTCCAACATGTGGAAGTAGCTTGCTTAATCTAACCAAAATTATACCTAAAAGCTTTATTTAAATGTAGTTTTGATTAGCCAGGCACTACAGCAAAATCACAGAACTGCTATCTGGCATATTTGGTTGAGCATGAAATCTAACTGTTGCATTAAGGTCACTGTAAGGTTCACAGTTGTTTTATATTTGTGTGCAATATTTAAGATTTGAGCTTAATGTTATTACACATTAGATATAGATATAGTCATTATGGTAAACACATGTGTTTGCTCAACCAATCATGCATTACAAATGTTTTTTTACATATGTAATTAACACTAAGGCAAGCATTTTGCTGATACTTCAGCGTTTCCATACCTACAACTTGGTGTGTTTGGATATTATATTGCTGTAGACGGTTCTACAATGGAAACTTGTTGAAAAGATTTTTTGCATTAGTTTTTTGAACTTTATCTACTTTATAATTTCCCCTAGAGCTGGGTTTCCCATTATTTTTGGAATGAATTCACGAAAATAATTTTATTTTGACAACAATTACATCAAAATGGTTCAAAGGGTATTGAAAGACACCATCATAGTGACAACTATGTTCATGATAGGTGTTGTAATCCAGACAATGAGTCTGTTGCCCGGGCTTTTGGAGTTTCCCATATTCTGCTTGTTGGTGTGTGGGTGAACTGTTGTGTTTATGTCATGTCTTTGATTCCCATTTGGATCATCTATTTCCTGGCCATACATTCCACTCTCAAAGAGTGCCGATTTCGCCTGGTAACTCGAAGTTCCTTCTACAGTCTGTAGGAAAGGCCTGCCGTCATGTTCTATGTTTATAATATCTGCTCTGACTGGTGGCTCTGTATAAGAAGCAAAGTGCCATTCCCTCTCTGGTGTTGCCATATGGGCTTGCCCACATGTTGGCCTTGTATAACATGGGCATCCCATGATGATGGCGTATGTGTGCTCTGCCCATTTTAGAAGTTGCAGTACTTTTTCCTCCTCTTCACAAGCCCAAGGGTTATCACCAAGAGTTATTAACTTAAGTCCCATGAGCTTACCAAAAATCTCATCAGGCAGCCAGGAGAACCGGTTGCCATGTAAGTAGAACTGAGTTAAACTGGAAAGTCGGTCCAGTGAACCAGGCAGGATCTGCACCAGATAGTTATGGGACAAATCAATTGTTTCCAAGTTGTGTGGCATATTTGTAGGAACAGTCCAGAATCTGTTATAGCTTAAGTTGAGAAAACGAAGACGAGGCAGTGTATTGTTAATAAAGACAACTCTCTCTAGCTCATTGTTTGACAGATCCAGGACTCTCAGGTTCCAGTGGTAGGCGGTGTCATTTTTGTCCAGGGACTGTAGGTGGTTTCCTGAGGCACGGATGTCCCACAAGGAGCGTGGTAGTGAACGTGGCAGGCACTCCAGCTTGTTATAAGATAGATCCAGGGTTCGAAGGTGGGCATAGAGGCTAAATTGGCCATCTATATTTTGTAAGCTGCCAAAAGAACAGACAAGAGTTAATTTCAAAACAAACTTCTAACTATCTTAGCTACATGTTTAGTTTCTGGGGTCAGGATTATGCCTGACTTTAGTGATCTTTTAAAATAGTTTTAAAAGTCACTTCAAAATAAAGCATTCCTTCTTGCCATACATAATCCAAAATTAACATTTAGCAGTAATTTATTTTTGTAAATATTTTACTGCTCAAAAAAGCACAGTACAGTATATATCTTACATCAATCTCACTGATACTGTTTTGTTCATTGGAAAAACAGATGTTGGGGTTATATGTGGATGGGTTTGGAAGGCATAGGGCTTTGTACTGGTGCCTGCACTGGTGCCTGCACTGTGCTCATTGTTTATATTGTGCCTCTACACCCTCACCCCTTTTGTTCCTATGCTATTCTGTTGCCAATGGCCACCATTTTAGAAACTTTTTCTCCTTAATGTTTGACAGGCATTTAGGTATTTCCCCAATAACATTATCAACCCATGTCCAAATGTAGCATTTGATTAACAGTTGAACAGTTCTTGATGTCCATTATTGTAATATCTATTTTACCTATTTCACATATTTTGCAGTATCCTGACCCTGCAAACTTACTATTATTTTTCAATAACAATAACAATAATTTGAGCAGATGCTTTAAAGCGACAGTCAATTCAGATAGTTGAAGCAGCAGGTAGGGGTTAGGCATCTTGCAGAATGATACCTACAAGTACACTGCAAACATTAGGGATGAAACCGAGTGCCTTTCATATGTGAGCAGTGTTAGTGTTGCTGCAAGATTATTCTTTTTTTTCTTGCTGCTTTTCTGAACTTTTTGAACAGGTGCACATTTTTACCAATGCTTACATATTCTTTACATTTAAACACATTCTGCCTTTACACTATTTCCTTAAGTATGTCCCACTGTGTATTGTCAAGGATTCAAAATTATGTGCTGAAGCTGCTGACCTATTGAAGGAGAGATTTAAGGAGCGGATGTTGTGCTGTAGACTCGAAGGTATCTTGGTGAGACCCCGCGAGGAGCAGTCGACCACTCTGTGTCCTTGGTTACAGAAGCACATGGCGGGACAGATTGACAGGGCCCAGTCTCCCAAAAGTCCAGAAACAAGCAGTAGAATCAGGCAGGCGAGTGAGTGGTTTGTAGGAGGCATGGCTCTGTTGGTTTAGATGGTAGAAAATGTTCTTCTATTTGAATATGGGTTTGTAAGCTGAAAATATTTACAGTATATACCTTTGATTTTCAGTACAAATGAAGGGATTGTTTGACTAGTAATACCTATCTTAATAAACCAATTGAAGTGATTCGTGCCTTGTATTGCTCTAAACTGCATTGTAATATAAGGACGTTGCACAGTAAGCCAGGATTTATTTATTTTGTGGCATTTACAGTGAGCCCATTCGTTTTGACATGCCTAGGCTACCATCTCAAAGACTGCAGCAAGAGTCAACCAAGTTATTTTAGAACACACAATGCCCCTATGCACAGGCAAAAATGGCAAGCAAATGTGTACACATGTTTTGATAGTCTTCTGTGTTGCATTTCATCTTAAACCTCCAGACAGTTTGTGGCTTTCCACTAGGCATTATGTATTGCATTGCTTGTTTACCATATGCTTAATGTTAAGACTGCTGTTTGAAGTATGGCAAAGTTTCCATGCTTATCTCAAAGCCGTACAGTACTTCACATACTTTCTCTCTCACTAATCATTAAACTATTATATCTGAACAGTGATCAAGAGCCATGCACTAGTTTCAGAAATGTGAGACACACCACTGCAGTGATCTCCACAATCCACCATTTTGCTACTCTGAAGCATCAGTGTGTGTATGCGTAACTGTGTGTCTGTCTTCATCCGATGTGAAACACTCACCTCATCGGCTCCATTCTTTCAGTGTCATTCTTTTTTAGCTTGCTGCGATTGCTTCCCTACTGTGCTTTAATTAGCACTTACTCTGTTCTCTAGAATCTGTTGAAAGGAATATTCTTAAATTGATTATTTTTAACAAATAGTCAAATGTACATTCCTGCTTTTGATGTCCATTGTTACAGTGGCATTTTCACCTCACTATTGTTAAATATAGTTGAAGGTTGTTTTTGCTCACCTTTTTTTTTCTTTCTTTACTCTTCCTTTGGCATTGATTTGGTGTTCTTGTGGGTATTATTCCAGTAAATTAGTCTGCTCCCTGCAACCCTGTTCAACTCATACTCATAAGTTCTGACATGCCGTTCTGTATAAGGGGGTAACTGGAAGCAAGCAAAAATCAGCTGCTTCCTCTGCAGGCTCCTAATGCGCATTGCAAAAGGAGAGAAGGTACCCTGGGAAGTACAGAGTAGGTGGGATTTTGGCAGAGGGAGGGAGGAGGGGTGTGAGGGAAGGACTGAATGTGGAGGAAGAGTGGCTTCTAGTGGAAACAAATAGAACTGTAGTGCAGTGCCAACTCATACTGCTGCTGATGAGGCAAGGAGGGATGGCTGAGATTTGTTTAGCTGGAAGGAAATGAGGAGGGAGGGGTTGATGAGTTATGCTGACCACATAATGTATTTGTACAATCCATCATCCAGTTGCAGATGCATTCCTTTTGAACACCCCTACAGTATTTTTTTTATCGGAGAGGGGCTGTGGTGACTTCTAACATAAAACAATTTTAAAGTTTCATGTTAGTCTGTGATCTAAACCACATTTGGTGGCTTTCTAATAACAATTGTAGTAAAATCACTTGTATATGTCCAGTAGTGCTACATAGCCACTGGGGCCCACTTGGGCTGTCATTTGATCAGGTATTCAGAGTATCTGTTGTAGTCCTATTGTATTTCTAGGAATTTGTATTATTATTCCAGATTGCTAAACCTTATAGCTCAGCCCCTGATTGCACGAAGGTTATCCAAATTGTTGACTACATACATATTCCCTGTAAACAGGTTTCCAAAAAGTTTTGTACCAATTCACCCATATGGGGGCGCTATAATTCAGAGTCAAATTTAAATGCAAATGTCTGAACTTGGTAATCAGTCCTTGCTTTGCATGCTCAAAATTGTTGCCTCTTGGACCCATAATGTCTGTCTGGATATCTATCGAGACTCTGAATATCTATCGAGGCTCCTGGCAGTTTAAAATGTATTTTATTTCTGCTGAATTTAATTTCAATCATTCACACAAGTCCATGTTATCATTATAGTGTTGTACTTTGTCTTACCTCTCCTGTGTTTAGTTGTCATTGCTGTTGCTGCAATGACACCTGAACTTCCCTGAATTGCTGCTGAGCTCAAAAAGATTCAACATATCCAGTCCAGTTTTAGGAAACAAACCACACGGTTTCAGAAATAACCCAATTTGCCACTCCATAAAGTATACAAACGTTCTTGTTTACAGAAACTGCAAGTAAACATTTTACCTCCTCCTGGAGTTTATAGATATTCTGATGCTACATGCCCATTTTCTCTGGCGGCAGGTTATTTTCTTTATGAAGGTAAAATAATGATTTACATCAACAAAATATCTGGTTCTGTCAATGTTGTGGTAAAAGCTGGTTTCTTTGCTGCCGTCACAGCTGTTACTCCAAACCAATTTCTTTTTTTTAAGATTGAGTACATGTACCTGCTCGCATCACTGAAATATGCTATGTATGTAGTGAACAATTTACTCCAGACTGTTTTGAGAATTAATGCCGAAGTCTGGGGGTTTTTTTTTTTTTTGATATTCACAAGATGTGGAGTTGCATATATAGTCTTGTAGGGATTTTTGGGTTTAAAAAATAGTTAGATAAAAAACGTTCAATGTTCAAATATCTTGATCACATTCAGATTCAGATTGTACTTTATCATCCCACAGCAGGGACATTTCTGTATCACAACAGCCTAACCAGGAACAGAATTTTTTTAGATTAATTCGGGCTATGTAAGCCGTTACCTGTAAACGATGGCTAAAAATAAAGTCTGGGCAAATATGTAACTATTTTCTGTATTTAAGTAGGCATAGTCACCAATACATTCAGGAGTGACTTATTATCCTTCTGACGGACACATCTAGAATAGCTATTACATTTATCTATTTGATCTATTTTCTGTCTTGATTGTGTTTTAGCCTTAACTTGACTTTGACCAAAGCCTTTATTAATAAAGCCTTCATTCTTTAGGCCATTTTCAATTAACAAACTCGGATGGGATTCTTAAGTGATGTCAAATGCGTTTAAAAAAAAATGTTTTTTACTGCAAATATTGCTATCTTATGGGAAAGCATTTGGCAAGCATAAGTAAGGAATAAGGAACAGCTGGAGTACTACAGCATAAGACCTGAGACAAATAACATTGGACAGCTGACAAAACTGCATTTTTGCTGTGTCATGATGGTATGGTAAGAATTTGGCATAAACATGTATCCATGAATCCACCATTATCATGCCTTGTGTCAATTGTGTCATATTGTCTTGTCATCAGACACCTTCATTCCTTGTGAACTTTGATCTTAGTACCACAGCCTCCCAGCTGATCTTAGTACCACAGTCTACTCATCTTCTAATTGCTACCTCCAACTGAATAATATGCTGTGTCATCTCTAACTAGTTCTGTAAAACACTACTGATTACAGCAAATGTTTACGACGTGTGTGATAACTAAAAGAATGGAAACTATTTGTAAGTTGTGACATTTATTTATTCATTTGAATACATTTGCAAGTTGTGACATTTATTTATTCATTTGAATACATTTGCAAGTTGTGACATTTATTTATTCATTTGAATACATTTGCATTATTACATTATTACAAATAATCCAGTTTGAACTGGAGGTTTTCAGGATTAAAGGACAGATGTAGACATCTCAACCAACATTTTTGTCACGGTTCAAAACAAAACAAATTCAATGTTCAGTGGCATTGGTGTCCTACATCCATAGATATGGACATAGTGTATGACACGTCACCCATTGATATACAAACAACCACTATGAAGCCATAGATTTTTGCAGTACGGCACTGCCGTTGCTTGAGATGTTTGTTGCCAGCAGGAGAAACTCCATATTTGGTACAATTTGGGTGTGAATTGAATGGCAGTAAAATGTGTAGTCTATGTCTAAAACTCATTCATATTTACTCCTTGATAACTTTTTAGTTAAATCAAACTGGACCTAATATACATTATGGAGATGAACTGGCCACCAAGATCGCACCTGAACTAAGAAAAACATATTTGAAAACAAAATTTTCTTTGGCTTGGATGTGGTGAGTCTTTCTGCATCCAGCCACTGTGAACCACTTGTGCCAGGGCTTCACAAACAGGGCTGCCACTTTGCTGTATCACAATTATGAAGCCATCTTCCATACTGTTGCAGACCCAGGCCCTGTGTTTCCATTACAAAGTGCATTTTGCCTTAGCAAAATATTATGTCATTTATACTCAAATTATGCTACTCAGTTACTTTGTCAAATACACATTAAATATGTATTTTGACAATTTGTGACTCAAATATTTTTACATATCATACATGTATATCCAATATAGTATCTACATACGCTTACCTTCAATGTTGCAGTAAGATTTATGTAATCACAAAGCCATCTCACAATTGAATATGAATCAATAGATTCTGCTAACCAAATCAACAGTCTAACCTATATTTTGGACAACAATGAGAGTCTTACGTTTTGAGATTATTTGCCTGATGCAAGTCAAATGAAAAGAATAACTTGAAGATAAATATTGTGGCTTTTCATTGTTTCTTTTGGGATGTCAAAAATAAAAGTCGTTATGTATATGAATCAAACAAACAACCAGAAATGTGGGCTTTGTTCGTCAGTATACATTGAAAATCAAGGAGACATAAGAGAATCTGTGTCATTTTTGCTTGTTTATGTTGTACTATCTTATGTTGGATTTCTTACTGTTGCAAGTGACCAATTAAAGGTCTGCAAAACAACTGGAGTGGCTTTTTTATCCGCCATTCCTTACATTATCTATGGAATATTAGCAAAGCCACAAATGCATTAGTTTGCATTAGTCTTCAAAATAGTTTTTTCATAAATTCCATGTAAAGACAGGAAAAGATATTTTTCCATAATTTGAATGTCATAAGTATCTATACTGTAAAAAGGAAGTAAAGTTTAATAGAGAAAGCTATCATTAGCTGCCAAAGTAGTAGCTAAATAATGTAAGGGAAGGAGGCTGAGATGAACTTTTTAATTTCACAAGCAACATGGATTTACTTACTGTTTACCTATTCTGTAAGAACAGAAATTATGTGGTATAAATGTATTATAAATATAAATATATAAATATGTATTATAAATAAAAAATATAAATGTGTTAACAATTTTAACGTCATAACAAGTGCAATAACAAATGCAATCTCATCAAGGCTTGTGTGGTTAGGGATTATTAGCGTTGGTCTACTTAACCCATTTAAACTACTAAGGGTGTATTCTCTAGATCCTTGGAATCCAGACGTGCATCACTCATGCTGGAAAGCTGCATTTGCGTGGCCATTTCTTCAGGGTCACATGCTGCCCTTTTCCCACCATGCTCAAGCTCTTTTTCCCTTTGTGTGTTCACCTTGTCCTTTGTGGCATCAATCTCAATGACTGGCCTCATCTCTTCAAGCACTATGCTAGCATCACATGGCCCCTCCAGCCCTCCTGCCTCAGGTGGGTTGGAACCCCAGTAGACTGAACTACTCACCAAGTCCATATTGCTGTGTGAATGCCGAAGAGTACCTATCCGATTCTGTAGGTAGCGTACTTGACATGCCAATACCAGGGTAGAGACTAGGAGACAAATGATGACCCCCCCAGCTGAGGCAACAGCTACCATTGCCATCTTGTTGTCAATTAGACAATCTGCACCAGTACCATTAGCAAAGCCATTGGGAGTTGTATCAGAGTCTAAGGAAGGATATATGGTACTCATTGGATCTTGCTTATCAGTAGTGAATGAAAAGCCTGTTACAGGAACATGATCTGTAGTAGTTAAATACAATGGCAGGTGGTTCAGCAGTAGAAATAGGTAGATCAAGGTTGTAGAACTCTCCATTGTGCTCTGGCATAAAGAAAGGAATGTGTATTATTTGCAGCCAAATCCATTGCAAGTCCCATAATTGAATAATATGTAATATAAATACCTTATTCAGCAGAACCTTCCTCAATTCTGTGGGCTTCTGGCAGATTCAATTAGACTGGGCGAGTCCAAAGTGCATAAGATGCTGTGAACACGCTTCATGTGCACTCGCTCAGGCTCTGATTCAGTTTTTCTTTAGGCCCGTGTTATGATGACATAACAAATCTAAAAAAAAAAAAAAAAAAGGTGACATAAAAGAAACGTATGCACATGTTAGTTTGTTCTATGTTCTTCACTCACTCGTTCTTTTCCATTTCAAAGGATGTTCTGCTTTGTTGATTTTAACTGAGCCATGATTTTGTCTTCCCTTGTTTGCCCTTTAGGTTCAAAACCGGACAGATCAATGGAGACCTACTCATATACCACGTCCTACTCACCCTTAAACCTTACTATGCTAAGCCTTATGAGATTGTGGTGGATCTGACGCATGTTGGGCCCAGCAATCGCTTCAAGACAGACTTCCTCTCCAAGTGGTTTGTAGTGTTTCCAGGCTTTGCCTACGAGAATGTTGCAGCTGTCTTTGTCTACAACTGCAACACCTGGGTAAGGGAGTACACCAAGTACCATGAGCGTCTTCTGACTGGTCTTAAAGGCAGCAAGCGACTACAGTTCATCGACTCTCCAGCCAGGCTGGGTGACCACATTGAGCCTGACCAGCAGAAACTACCAGCAGCCACACTGGCACTTGAGGAAGATCTCAAAGTCTTCCATAATGCACTGAAGCTGGCCCACAAAGACACCAAAGTCTCAATCAAGGTAATAACAGCTTTCATTGTTATTAGTATCTGAGATATTTCATAATTTTTTACTGTTTACTAGTTAATCATGAATAACCATCCTTCAGGCGGTTAACAGCATGAATGACTTGTTTGGCATAGGTACAAATCAAGCCTATCATAGCCATATAACCCATACATAATGTAAAAGTGAATCCTGAAATTATCAACATTTTCTCAGTTGTCAGAAGATTTATTGATACATTTATAAAAAAAATCATATTACATTGTTAAATTCTATAAATAATTCAATTTTTTGTGACCTGGGACTTTAAATGTTTAACGTATGTTTAACGTGTTTAACGTTTGATTTTCACGTTTTATAATTGGACGTTCAATGAAAACAAGGTCATGTTATTCTATTAACCTTTATTAAACTGATCAATTAGCAGTTTTGATGACACCTAAACCTCTTAATAATTTGTTGAATCAAAAATAGTAGTTCATTATATATACTATACACCTAGGTGGTTTGATGGAACACTGAACCAACTAATGACGAACCAGTTGTGAAAGCACTTTGTATAATCAGGCTCATAGCATGCCACACACCGTGCACCTTTTTTTTGTCCATTGTCAGGTGGGCTCAGCGGTGCAGGTTACTTCAGCAGAGAGAACTCGTGTCCTGGGCCAACCTGTTTTCCTCAATGATGTCTACTATGCCTCAGAAATTGAGGAAATCTGCCTGGTGGATGAGAGTCAGTTCACCCTTACCATGGCCCATCAGGGCACACCGCTGACCTTCATGCACCAAGAGTGTGATGCCATTGTGCAGTCCATTATCCACATACGCACACGATGGGAGCTGTCACAGCCTGATTCCATCCCTCAGCACACAAAGATTAGACCCAAAGACGTTCCAGGCACTCTTCTCAACATTGCTCTCCTAAATCTAGGAAGTTCTGATCCCAGCCTCAGGTCAGTCAGATAAAGATTGTGTTGGTATACTTAAAGGGGAAGTCTGTTTTTTTTATGTGGTAATTTGTTCTTTATGATCTTCAACATGGTAATCTATGCAATTTAATGTTTTCTTCCACCAAGTTGTTGAATGTTGTACTCTGCACTGCTGCTAAAGCAGTGTTATCGTTCTTTTCGTGGCGTTAAAGTGCTTATACTCTTCTATGGTGAGGTGTGTGTGGATCTCTGTTTGGGCAACGATTGATGGCCGAGTCCGAGAGAGGGTTATGTATGTTATAGTATAATGCCACGGTGCCATGGTTGTTGTAGATGCTGGCGTTCGACACAACGACAGCACTACAAAGTTGCACACAAAGTTGCCGTGGGTCATAACCATGGGGTTAACACTTCTCCCTGGAACTCTCAGATCAAAATGCATTATTTTAAATCTCATAGTGTATTGAGCTGAAACAGGGTGTTCACTTTAACACTTCAAATGTGTAGACTTTGTGTTTTTGGTAATGCCCTTAATTTCTTAATTTTATATATTGATATATGAAGTAACTAATGATAGCATGATAATGATTTTCAAGTCTCATTTGCTGTCCTGTTTTCGTGAAACCACTTTTTTTGCATTGTGTCAAACAGATCTGCTGCCTACAATTTGCTGTGCGCTTTGACCTGCACCTTCAACTTGAAGATTGAAGGCCAGCTGCTGGAAACATCAGGCCTGTGTATCCCAGCCAATAATACCCTTTTCATCGTGTCCATTAGTAAAACCCTGGCAGCTAATGAGCCTCATCTGACACTGGAATTCCTTGAGGAGTGTATATCAGGCTTCAGCAAGTCCAGTAAGTAAAAGAGGATCATGTTTCATTTTATTATATTTTCATTTTGTAAATGTAATGAAATGGACACAATTGACACAAATTGATACTTTTTGACCAAACCATATAGTTGCTCACTGCTGCTATCACTTTTCTCTCATTTAACTCTTTGATTTAAGCCTTTGGTTTAATCTATTTACTTGTTACTTTATGTATTTGTTATGTAAATATCACATATTTAAAGTTGACTACCTAAGTTTGGGCCACTAGGTGCACCTAGAATCAACATCTATATTTTGGAATATTGGAATTTTCCCAAGGCCTTTTTGATTGATAAGTCTTTGCTAGCCATGGGAGTGAAGCCCACCAAAGTTATCCAAGTATCTGGCTACCATTTGCACGGCAGACAAATTGTAGACAGTGAAAACATTAGCATTATCAGAAACATTAAGTCGATATCAGTTGAAATTTGCCATTGAAAACAAGATCTGGAGAAAGAAAGATGTGTCTGATGGATAGAGATTTGTAACGATTGCAATTCGTATCACTATCTTCACCAGTACAACTTGGTGCCGTGGTTGGTACTTTTTGTACCCGTCGAGACCTGTAGCTAAAATCAAGCACGGATGCTAGTAACACGTCTCGCGGACGACCCAAACCCGACTTTGCTTTTAGTCAACGCACCAACGGAAATGCAGAAATGCCTGGCTGCTACCAGACCCGCTGTTGTAAATAATAGTATTGGCTGTCCTTATCTAGCGGTTGTCGTATTTGTAGATTGATTCAAAGCCTCCGCAGATCACATCTGCAATCTTCTTTCACTATCTCTCCGAACTCTTCCCAAAACTCAAACTGTACTTTTCTTCTGTGGGTGCCATTTCATTTCAATTCTGCCATTTCGCTTTCATTACACTTTCATTTTCACATCATCTCGGTCTATGTGATGGTTGAGACAATAGGGTAAATTATTTATTTAAGATTGATCCTAATTTTAAATGTAGCCTATAGCAGCAATATAAGGCAAATTACATTTTTATTGAACTTATTTTAACTGACTCGTCTGCATATTGCCGCAAACCCACAAGCAAACCTTGTAACCACGGTTGACCGCAGGCATCTGCACATTTTGGATCAGCCTGCACATCACTAACGGGTCCTACAGAAACTGTCCCGAGATGTGAGCACATGTTACTCAATGCCATAAGTGGACCTAAATCATGGCAGTAAAATGCCCCCCACAGCACCAACCCTGGCACCAGACTCCAGGGTCACTGCCGCGGGACAAATTTTGAAAGCTCATTGCGGGTGCGGGCGAGCGGGATGATACACTGCACTCCCGCAAATTAAACATGAGTGTAAAGTAAAATATACAAATGATTAATGTAGGGCCTAGCATACATAATTTTTGCTGGAGATTCTGTTTGGCAGCAATAAAAATGTCGAATGTTGTCGTTTGGGGTAGCCTAATCTCGCGCACACATGTTTCGAGACAGTTCCTTTCCACTGCTCCGTGTTCGACAGAAAGCTTTGAAAATGGACAGCGTGGCAGAGGAACAGAGCACCTCTAGCGCTTATTGCAGGCTTACCAATGAATATGTTACCAAGTACTGGTAGCCTAAGGAATTATGCCCGTGTGTTTTTTCCAAGGCAGTGGACAGACCTTTCGTGAGACAAAGTGAACGTCCGTGCTGCCTGCCGTCTTGCGGGCATTAGTGGGCGGGAGCTGGACTAAAAATTACAATTCTTTGCGGGCGGGAGCTGGACTAAAAATTACAATTCTTTGCGGGAGCACGCGGGAGCAGGACTACAATGCGGGAGCGGGACTGTACAATGCGGGAGAGCGCGGGAATGGGACTGAGACCTCTACTGTAGGTCTCAAGCTTTTAGGCCTTTTACCATTCTCATGGTGTATGCCACACATGCACTCAGTCCACTTATCGAGAACATGGTGAAGCATGATACATCTGACCATATAACTTATAACTAATCTCGCATTTTGGCTTTGTATTGTGCGGTTTATGCACTATAACCCGACTAGGTTTAGGGTAAAGGATTCTATATTTCAACATGCTTTACATTCTCCTGATAAGGATTGCTCCCCCGGATGTTATTGTATCATGAAGGCATCTACATACTTCTTCAAAACCATTTTTTTTTTCTTGTATTGACCCGGGGCTATTAATATTGTATCACAACTTGTTTTTATCTTTTGCTTCTCAGGTATAGAGTTGAAGCACCTGTGTCTGGAGTACATGACACCATGGCTTCTCAACTTGGTTCGCTTCTGTAAGCACACAGATGATGCCAAGCGCCAGCGAGTTACAGCCATTTTGGACAAGCTCATCACCATGACTATTCATGAGAAGCAGATGTACCCGTCCATTCAGGCAAAGATTTGGGGAAGTTTGGGACAGGTATGATTTTAACAATTTGCATGCTGAAAATTAGTTGCATGTTTAACAATGCCTGGATGGATCTTTATTTAAAAGTAAAGTTAAGTGCACTGTAGCGCTAAACAGAAGCTAGCCATTGGCAGGTCTTTTGAACATTTGTTTGTTTGTTGAACAGAAGATCATGATTGAATAAATCTGATAAATCTGAAATGCTGAATACATAGTTATGTTTGCTGTGTTAGTCAACCTCATCTTTTGTTAGAAAAGCCAAATATGAATGCGATAGTATTTGTTCTTGATTGTGGTATTTGAATATACTCATTGACCATTTGTTTGCTCTTAGATAACTGACCTGCTGGATGTGGTCTTGGACAGCTTTATTAAGACCAGTGCTACAGGGGGCCTGGGCTCTATCAAGGCTGAAGTCATGGCTGATACTGCAGTGGCCCTCGCTTCAGGGAATGTTAAACTGGTCTCAAGCAAGGTGAGAAAAGAGGCTATCAACTTCGCCTCCTGAAAATATTGCTTATTTCATTCTTACTTTGTAAAACACTGCCATTTATGAAAGAGAATCATTTACATTTATTCAGAATTGAAGCAACTCAAGTCACTGGAAATTATATTGTATCAATAAAATGAGCTATATTACACTTTACATTACATTGTTATCGACTACACATCGGCAACACAAAATACATGTATACAAAAACATTTGAATATACACTTACCCTTTAAGGAAATATTGCCAGAATATTACATTCAAAATATCATAGTTTCTGACTTAACATATCCAAAGAAGCAAAGTAAAGGTCCGTTATTTATTTTGTGTGCTCATCAGACCAATTCACTCTCCAACTGAGCTAAATCTCCACAATGGAACAGACATACAACACAAAAGCCTGGCCCTTGCCTCTGTTATGGCACACACTATAACAATCTTGGTGAATGGGAGGCATTGTGAACAAAGTTTGCTAAATACCACATGTGGCTGAAGTGCTATTTTTGTTTACTTTTTTTTTTTATGTACTTGAATTAATGATTTTGATTTTAAATTCACTGATCACATGCTGAAGGTATTGTACAAGAAGCATTGGTCCTTATTTTGTAGTCTGTTTTGATCAAATGTACCAGCCACAACTGATGTAATGGCAGACAGAGACAACACAATGGCTCCTTGTTCCTTCTTGTCCTTCTCTCACCCTAACCAAGAATTGAACAGATACATTTGTGGAATTGCTATATTCCCTTGAAATTCCATGTGAAGCAAATAGTTTGTACTACTACTACTACTACTACTACTGCGACTATTGTTTAGAATGTGGAATTGTTTGTTACCTATTTATAAATGTAGAAATAAATAGTAATCAAGTATTTGATTATTTTTTTAATATTATTTTATGGCCTAGCTCTTTACACACAATGTAATGGCTGGTATAATTATTGCCTAATAAATACAGAGCATGAGGAGAACACCTTCATGAAATTCAATACATATGGTAAATTGGATTGGATAAATTGGATTCATTCATTAGATCGTCATTGTCATTGTTTTCTCTTTGTGAACATCTAATGATATTTGAAAGGCTTTCCAAAGATGCCTGAATAAATTGTAAGTGGGAGTCAGGCTTTCAATTGTTGCAGTGAAGAGATGCAGTCGAAGATGAAATTGAAAAATTGTGAAATGTTTGTTACCTTTTCGTCAAAAAGTTGTCCTAAAGCTTTGATGATTAATTATATAATTACATTTGTTGGCTGGCTCCTCCCTATTTCTCTAGGTCATCAGTCGAATGTGCAAAATCATTGACAAGACCTGTCTGTCGCCCACGCCTACACTTGAGCAGCACCTCATGTGGGATGACATCGCCATCTTGGCACGCTACATGTTGATGCTGTCTTTCAACAACTCTCTGGACGTGGCAGCCCATCTGCCTTACCTGTTTCACGTGGTGACACTGCTGGTAGCTACTGGCCCGCTCTCCCTCCGGGCCTCCACTCATGGTCTGGTCATCAACATCATTCACTCCCTCTGTACATGTTCCCAGCTAAACTTCAGCGGTGAGGCCACACTTCCTTACTTCCTTCCTTGAGCTCAATTCCGTGATTTGAAAGACTAGTTTTATTGCAGTAAAGTAGGGTCAAGTATCTCCATATACAATCAAACACCCATATACTGTAATTATCTATATTTTATTTTCCTTTTCATATAGTTTTTACCTGCATTGTTGTACTGCGTAAAAGTGAAAACCTAGTGTGCAACAGTTAATTGTTTTAATTGAGTTTTTGTGAGTTGATTAGTTAATTAGTGATTGATTCGTTAATGTTTTAATTAACTAATAATCTCTCACCCCACATTGGGCAAACATGTTATAAATGTATATATTTTTTTATAAAAAATATTTTAGGAGAAAGAAAAACTAATCAAAGGTTATTCTGTCATGTCAATACTATATACATTGATGGTTAACGTGTACTGTTTTCAGTTCATTTAAGTTCATTATTAATTGTGTGATCATTTCTCTTTAATCCCTTCAGAGGAGACGAAGCAGGTGCTGCGACTCAGTCTAACTGAGTTCTCTCTGCCTAAGTTCTACCTGCTGTTCGGCATCAGCAAGGTGAAATCGGCTGCAGTCATTGCGTTTCGCTCCAGCTACCGTGACCGGTCGTTTTCCCCAGGCTCCTATGAGAGGGAGACGTTTGCCTTGTCTTCTCTCGAGACGGTCACCGAGGCCCTGCTTGAAATAATGGAGGTGCATGTTAACATTTACACAAATCACACAATTCTGCTTTCATCATCGGTATGGAGCTCTGCATTTTCCTCAGACAAGATAAATAGGTCAGTGTACTTAAAGCTGCTTTCCTTGTCTTTTGGTCCTCGATGTCTTCACCAGGCCTGTATGAGGGACATCCCAGGCTGCAAATGGCTTGACCAGTGGACAGAGCTGGCACAGAAGTATGGACAGCTACATCTTTTTTTCTTTTTTTTCAATGTGTTTACAAAGGCTAAGACTAACATTTGTGTGCTTTGGCCAGGTTTGCCTTTCAATACAATCCATCTCTCCAGCCGAGGGCTCTGGTTGTGTTTGGTTGCATCAGCAAAACTGTGACCCATGGTCAGATCAAACAGATAATTCGCATCCTCAGTAAGGCCAGCCCATTGCTCAGCATTGACCGGGTGAGTCTAGTCGTATCACCTTCATTTTCATGTGCAGAACATCCATCGTATATTGTTAAATTGTTAAATTCTGAAAACCTTTTGTTTTTTATCCAGGGTCTGGAGAGCTGTCTGAAGGGGCCAGATAATTACAACAGCCAAGTTCTGATAGAAGCTACAGTCATCGCATTGACAAAGCTACAACCACTGCTCAGCAAGGTACTACAGCAGCTTTACAATTAAAGCCAGAGAAACGTGTTGATTTGATCATAGAACACCAACATTATACATGCTTACATTTCTGTTGTAAAAATTGATATAAGAAAACGATACTAGGAGATCCGTTGTGCGAACACACATGGATATCCTCAGGCAAATTACATGTCATCGGTTGTTTCGTTACTTTCAACAACCTGACTTGCCTAGCCAATCCTCATCTGGCTTGTATGCAGGTAACACTACCTTAAATACAAATGTTCTAAACCACATCCATTTCATCCATCTGTTTTGAGGCAATTTCAGCTTGCCTCAGTAACCGCCCTGTTGGCCTTTGCCTGGTAGTCCCTGTGATTCCAAGCATGTTATAGGCTCAACAGATGAACGGGAATACTCTGTATCCAAATTAAACAGCCCCCATTGTTGTAGCATTTATCCACCAGCTCAGCATACTATGTCCTCTTCCATTTTTTGGTGATCTCAGAACTTCAGGCATCTAACCATAATTGCCCCTGTTACCAGTCTCTCGCAGATTTCACCAATTACCAGTGTTGCAGCACTGCTCCACCAGCTCATCAAACAACCTTATCTTCTTTCTCCTGTTAGCCTCATTGATGTGGTCCAAAACATGTGTGAGTGGGAATTAAGGAAGGCCGACTAGGGAAGCTCCAGATAGAAGCACCATGTTAATGATGTCACTGCTGCAGTCTCTTGAAACTTTGGCTGCTTCTCAACATTCATAGGGATGGGGAGTATAGTCAATAGGGAGCTTTCTTCTCTAAACAAAATAATACCAAAATACAGTATACCTCATGCATACATTGTTGGAAGCACAGACCCTTAAACACTCCAGTATGCACTGGCCTGCTGTCAAAACGTTGTTTCATAACTGATGTTCAAAGCTCGCTTTTCTACAATTCAATTCGTCAACGATCTCAAATGCTATTTTGACGTGCTGCAGGCTAATTCCAAGTGGCCATTTAGCATAGAGAAAATTCAGTAGTACATTCCATTTGAACACCCAAGATACTTTAATTGTGTTTTTTGTCCTACAAACAATGGAACAGAAATGCACACATCAGTATGGAACTTGCTCTACAGCCTTCGATTCATAACCATTAAGTCGCATGTCGGAAATGTAGGCCTACACGGTTGGTAGATATAAATTTGACATGTTGGTTTTAGAATTCCATGAAGACATGAAATCCGATTAACATTGCAGAGTATTTGGGGTGACAACGATTAACGATAAATGTGATCATTGCTTGTCTTTTCTTTGTTGTTTCTGTGAGAGTAGGAGTCTCCCATGCACAAGGCTCTGTTCTGGGTGGCCGTGGCTGTGCTGCAGCTGGATGAAGTCAACCTTTATTCTGCTGGAACAGCACTACTGGAGCAGAACCTTCACACACTGGACACACTGCGTGTCTTCAATGACAAGGTAGCGAGCAGACACACACACATATAAATGCACATACCACAGCCTACCACAAATACATCCTACCAGTCGGTACAGGCCACTGAATAGGCTGGTCGTCATCACACAGTGGCAATTTAAACTAATGCTAGAACTTTTTGTGAATTGCATTTGATGATGTTCCTCTTCCTTTTTTTCTGACTAACCAGAGTCCTGAGGAAGTGTTCATGGAGATCAGGCATCCTTTAGAGTGGCACTGTAAGCAGATGGATCACTTTGTGGGCCTCACCTTTAGCTCCAACTTCAATTTTGCATTGGTGGGCCATCTCCTCAAAGGTAAAAGGTTGTTTGTGTATGCTGAATTGGAAGGCTCATATACTATTTCATTTAGAAGAAGAATATTTTGCATATTTTATGACCATGTTTATGTTCTGGTAAGTCGACTGTGGGATTCTCTTACACTTCAAACGACTATCAACTGTCATCGACCTCGGAGCGGAATTTTGAAAACGTGATCACGTTAAACAACAAAGTCATGCAAAACGCAAGACGTCTCTTGCTCCCTTCATGTAGTTTGACCGCAGCCTGTTTTGACCCTCTTGCTTCTTGTGGTTAATTGCACCGTTTATTGATATATGTACTAGTGTGTTTCCTCTGGGGAAGGAGCTGGAAGAAATTGATAATGAAATAAAATGTTATGTTTTAGGTTATAGGCATCCATCCCCCACCACAGTTGCAAGAACTGTCCGCATACTTCACACACTTCTGGCGCTAATCAGCAAGCATTTGAAATGTGACAAGTTTGAAGTCAACACCCAAAGTGTTGCCTATTTGGCTGGTATGTACACACTATTGTCCATTCATACCTATGTGATGATACATATTATGTAATGGCCATTTTAAATGAACTGTAGTTAAACACATCTTTGTGTTGTTGCTTTAAATAGCACTGCTGACTGTGTCTGAGGAAGTCCGAAGCCGCTGCAGCCTAAAGCACAGGAAGTCACTGTTGCTTTCTGACCTGTCCATGGACACTGTTCCCATGGAAACCTATTCGAGCCATTTGGCTGACCCAAGCTGCAGGTATGGCCACAAACAGTGCAAACATTTTAAAGGTTTGCATTTTCTGTCATCTTTTATTTCTGTATTCAGTAATACTATAGTATGTAATATATATGTGTAATAATATGTCCGTCTGTCTGTTTGAAAGTAACCCTACCAAAAATGTTAGGATGACAGTTCTAGGAAGAGGGAGAGCTGTTATTCCCATGGTTACTGTTTTGTGGTACTTTTTTTTTTATGATGGTATGCGTCGTTGAGGAAGAACATTATGAGTGTTTTTGTGTATGAAATGGGCCACACACTGGCATTTTGTGTTTCCACTGTGCCCATCCATGTTAGAGCTAAAGTGTGCAATAATGTGACTACCAGTACATCAATGGTACACAGATTTCAGTTGCATTCTCTTTGGTGTTAATTATTCCCATATCCTAATTGTATTGCCACCAAAACACACCTTGTAACATTCATAAAACAAGTGCAAGTGCAAGGGGCCAACAATTTTCTTAGGTTGATCGAATATGTTAGGTTGGTCGAATATACAAGAACACTGCAGCTGTAATCTGTGAAAAAGAGCTGCAGTGTAATCCTTAATAGCGCCCATACGTTCTCTAGCCCGGGACCTACACCGAGCATGAAAGTGGAAGATCCCATTGAATTAACAACTGAGTGCTCAGCCATGTATGGTTTCATTGGTGTATTGAACAATCACAACTGGATTCTGCATACAGTACATGCTCAGTCATGGGGGTCATGGGGAATCAACAGGGCAATCTTTTCATTTGCAAACTTCCAACCAAACTCACCTGAAGCTCCAATGATGGCTGCACTTGTCCTCCATATGCACTACCTCTGGGGTTGCACATATGCACTACCTCTCCAGCACTACCTCTGGGGTCGTGCAACTCATGAAACTAGCAAAAATGTAAAAGTATATCGGAGGGACACAGGGTTGTAGTATGGGGGCTCTATATAACAAGTTATTTCATTGTATATAATATGGTGGTGTATCATGGTGCACCCCGCCTAATGATGCACCCCGCCAAAATATGATTACTAGTAAAGTTAGGCCACACAATGTGCCACGTGTTCCCAAGTCTAGCGGGTGGTAATAGGTCACGGTTTATTAGTTATTGTGATCATTGTTCAAGATAATCGGAGACAAACTAACACATTTAGAACAAAGTACTACGCTTTCAAGACAATATGAAATTATTATTCCTTGCATATTATACATTTCTAATATATTTGATCTGCAAAACTGAGCATTTTTTTCACAGCTTTAAAGGAGGTTATGTTTATTTTATATATCATGAATAGAAAAGGTTTTTATATATACTGTTTGAATAGGTTAATGACAGGACTGGAAATTACCTCAAGGTAGACATTTTGACGCTGAAGTCACAAGCCCTCTCTGCGTCCTCTCCAGGACCTTGCGGGAGAATCAGCCATGGACATCACCAAAGGTATCGGAGCGCTATCTTACTGCACACCCCTACCCGACCGTCGGCCAGATCAGCCCACGCACACGCAAGTCCATGAGCCTTGATATGGGCCAACCTTCACAGGCAAACACCAAGAAACTCCTCGGTAGGACTTTCCTTTCACGTGGGCTAACCAATGTTGTTTCTTGTGCAATAAGAATTAAAAACATTGGAACTTTGGAACACAAGGAATGATACCATTGTATTGGTGCAAGTGCTACTTTGGCTTCTGTGGCCCTTAGTTATCTAATCTCATCTACAGGTACGAGAAAGAGCTTTGATCATCTAATTTCGGATTCTAAAGCGCCAAAGAGGCCTGAAATGGAGTCGGGCATGACTACCCCACCAAAGATGAGACGTGTGGCTGAAAACGACTATGAAATAGGTTTGAAGCAAGATATGTGCTATAGTTTTCATTAGACTACAATACGAATTACAATATGAATACATTTACAAATGCCAAAATTGGAAGTATGAACTGTTCCAGTTCTGTTCTGTTTTTTCATTTCCCATGGCTAAATATTCTTCACCCAACCCAACTGTCATGCAGAGACCCAAAGAATTGGCAACTCTCACCTCCGCAAGGTGTCTGTGTCAGAGTCTAACGTTCTGTTGGATGAGGAGGTGTTGACTGATCCCAAGATCCAGGCCCTGCTTCTTACTGTGCTGGTGAGTATGCATACATCAATACACGTTTAACGTGATTTTAACTAAATATGGTTATTGTGATTTGACTGTTTCTTGTAACGTAATAACGTACTGCTTTTCCAGGCCACCCAAGTCAAATACAGTACAGATGACTTTGACCAACGTATATTATATGAATACCTCGCTGAGGCCAGTGTTGTCTTCCCAAAGGTCTTTCCTGTGGTGTAAGTAGCTATGCTAAACATATGTCTCATCAAAATGTCATCAAATGACAATTTCATGAAAGGGGTGTATGAGGGAAGTTCATGTTGTCACGTTATGTGTCATGCCATTTGACATTGGCTGTGTCTCAATTGTTATATGAGCTGCCTTCAGCTGTCAAATTGTGTGGCCTCTTAAAATCCAGCCGTTTGGGATGCTCCAATTAGGCTGATCTGGGTGGTTTCACAAGGCTTGTCCCATTTTTATTGAATGTTTAGAGAAGTCCTTCCCAATGTATCGTGGGCTGTCTTTCGCCAATAATGTACCATAATCTGTGGCATCTCAATTTAGGAGCAGTTGTCACTGCCTAGATTCGGGGACTCTTGGATATGCTACCTTAAAATGTTTTGTTGTTAGGCTGCTTTCTTATGATTTGGATACAGCCATTGTGTTATTAGACGTTCATGAATTCAAGCAGGGGAATCAACAATAACTAATTTATATCATTGTCATGTATATCTCTCTCAGCCACAACCTTCTGGACTCGAAGATAAACACATTGCTGTCCATGTGCCAGGACACCAACCTTTTGAACCCAGTGCACGGCATTGTCCAGAATGTAGTCTACCATGAAGAGTCGCCACCACAGTACCAGCCCTCTTACCTGCAAAGTAATGCATGCCATGCTTTCTCTCACTCACCCATTCAATGCGTGGATGTATTTATCCAGTATCTCCAGTATTTCACTAGATATTAGTAGAACCAATTTGACCATGACTTGATTGTTATGCCCAGTCACTCAGATTTGGTGACAGCATCAGTTTTATGTGGAATAAACTGACCAACTTGTTCCTCCACATTTCCTCTCCTTTCCCCTCTGTCTGTTGTTTGACAGGCTTTGGCTTTAATGGACTTTGGCGATTTGCAGGCCCCTTTTCCAAGGTATGATTCATGACCCTACAGACTTTAATTTAGAGAATTGGAAATGTCACCACCACTCTTGAAGTTTCCCAATGAGGACCATGCACTCTGCCTACCAACTTGAGGTCTAAATGATTTTTTGAGATTTCTGTGCATTCTGTAATTGTATCTATTAAATTACACATGTATGCTTGAATAATAAAATAAAATAGAATAACATATTATTCCACAACATTCCTCATAACACATGTTTAACAGCATGATGATCAAACTGTATATATACTTTTTTCATATCAAATACCTTGGTGTTCACCACTACATCACCCTTGCAGCAAACCCAGATCCCGGACTATGCCGAGCTGATTGTGAAGTTCCTGGAGGCCTTGGTGGAAAGCTACCTGCCCACCGCTGAGGAGGAGCGTGGCGAAGAACAGTTGCGCACGCCGACCTCCCCTTACCCTCCCACCAGTCAGTGTCAGCTCAGCATCACAGCTAACCTCAACCTGTCCAACTCCATGACCTCCCTGGCTACATCGCAACACTCACCAGGTCTGTGCCCGCATACACATTTGGACACAACCTCATTTTCTACTTGTAGGCCCTTTTACCCTTCTCAAGGTCAGGTGCATTACGCTTTACTATTATTCATTGCAAAGCTGTGTGTGTGTGTGTGTGTGTATGAAATTGGTAATTCACTGTTCCATACTTATATTTTCCCATAAATAGTATGCAGTTAACGTACTATGGTTTCAAACCAACGTCTCGGACATATCCAAAAATGCAAAGCTAACGTGAACAAAGCCCAGTTATCAGTTAACAACTTATCCAACGGGCTCATTAATATACTGAACTGAAGATGTCAATGAAGTGCTAACGTTGGCTGCAGGGCTCAAACATGGTACACCCCTTGGCTTTGAGATGTTTTGTTTGACCAGGCGTTGACTCAGGTGAGATGTCTTTTCCAGTAAGCTTTGCATTTGGCATTACAACAATTGTATGCATCCAGTTTGCAAAAGTGTAAAAAAACTACAAGTGCGACTGCCTTCGGCTCACCATTGTGACTGTGTTGGATCGCACCACGTGAACCAGCAGTGACGTAGTGGCTCATCGTTTCTCACGTATACTGTAACCTACTCTCTCACCCACCAGATGCGCTCTCAGCCTTTAAGGTACTAAAATTTGCAAGCTGTTGTAGGGGACAAAGGAGTAATACAGCCTAAAACACTGCCTAAAAATCTTTATAAGACATTTGTTGGTGATGTACACACCAACCACCCCAGTTCCTATTTTATCATTTTGTATAGTATTTCACTTTTCCGTGGCAAAACTCTTTCTGTTGATGCTTCTATGTCACACAGAGATATCGCCGTAGTAGTTACAATGGGGTTTAAGAGGAGAGTAGGTCATCCAATTGCTTTAGTGTCAACCATAAGTATAAGATATTTGTTTCATTCCCATATGAGAATAACTCAGGGGTTCTGTTCCAGAATCACTGCATATTACATTCTTGCAATGTTTCCATTGTAAGAATTTAGTAAGAGGACACACATATTTTTGCCGAGCTGCAGCCTCGTAAATCCAGCATGCACTTGGGCTTTGCAGACTGGAGACGTGGCCATAATCTCCATAAAGCTGCCGAGGCATATCCCCCTAAGAGGAAATGGCCAGGTTAAAGTAGTCACTGTCACTTTGGTCTGTTCTGGCAGCGGGGAGGCCAGATATGGCCGATACAATTCATTATTTTCTCCCTCTCAGTTGTTTTACTCTACTGAAAGTAGTTTGAATATAATAGTCCTTACTTCTAAAACATGGCCAGTCTTGGTTACAGTTTTGTTTAATCTGTTAATGGGACACTTGTTTCTCTGCACTGTGTTAAGTGCCTGTCGCGTGTTTCATCGCCTACGTACAAGCAGCTTCTGAAGCCTCTAAATAGACCAGGGGTCAGCAACCTTTATTATCAAAAGAGCCATTTTGCCCCCTCTTCCGCCAAAGAAAAATAGTCTGGAGCCGCAAAACATAACACACCTTATAAACTTTTAAAAGTTTGAATCTTTTAGATTTTCCCTGTTACAATCACAGAATATCACTCATCTTCAGTTGGGTATTTTTCAGCGAATGCTGAGTGCTTGTTTTGAAAATGTCTTTCGACGTTACATTTTCTGTTGTTCGATCATTTCTCGCCACATATCAAGCACACAGGTAAGCCAGCGTCATTGGCAATGACGGCAAATTAATCAGTCTACGTAGAATTAAACTCTATTTTAACTTCTGAGACTTATTCATGGTTAGTGCAGGGGTTCGCACACTCCAGAAGCCGCCTGAAGGTAAAGGCGAGGGCTATAGACGGTGATGTGACGTATATTTTAGTTGACAAAATATATAAAAAATAAAACAGTTTAAAA
>OMKQ01041924.1:3664-13666 GCA_900302335.1 Phycis phycis
CGACCTGTGATCTGGAGATTTCTGCAGTGGCAGAGTCCTCCACCTGGCCTCTGTAGAAGAAATGTCCATTACCTGGGGAAGAACGCAGAGGTGTAGGGGTGCAGAGATGGTTTCAGCTAGTCATCTTATCATTGGCCACCTTGACCACATTACCGTAGAAGAATACTGAATGATGAGGAAATGCTTACCTGACAGCCAAGCATGGATGAATAGGATGCCAACACCAATATTATGCTTTAAGCCATAAAGGGTCACGCCACCCTGTTGGGGAGAAAAGAAATGCACAACCTAAACCCATGCAGTGTGCTTAAGGCTTATTGTGATCATAATAATAAGCCAACAACTCAACATAATTGTTATGTGTAACAACAATGTATCTGAAGTCTGCATTTAATTTCTTGCCCAGGTCTCACAGTTGATAAAAGCTTAAACAAATTGATTGTTTGGTTTCAAAAAGTATCTTCATAGCATAAGGTGTCAAGTGTCAAAAGATGGGGTTCTACCGCTTAGAGTGGTTTGGATTCTACACCCTTGTGTGTTAAGGAGATGTAAAGTAACCCAGTATATCACATAGAGGCTAGATCAGATACACATTTTAGCTAAAGCCCAGTGTATTACATGTCGTGTTATCAATTTCCTAACATGCAGGCAAAACCAGAACATAAATGCACAAGTCACAAACATTCTTGCCCACTTAAGGATTTATCTCCAGAGCTATACTCTAGCTATACTCTAACCCCAAGGTGTGCGACCCACCGCGGGCATGGACAGCAGGTCTTCGGGTGTCACCGTGATGTCATCTCTGACTCTGTGAAGCTGGTTGTCTCCTCCAGTGTGCTGCTGGAAGAGCTGGTTGGAGAGGGGAAGAGGCCATGGAGTTATTATTACAACTGCCTATAGCAACTGGCAGACTATAGCTGATCAGAAACAACCCAAAGTTCACCTTTTGCATGGGTTCTATCAGCTTCAGGTCGTACACCATGAAACCATCCACGCCAGCCTTGATCTCCAGCAGTTTCAATCTAAGGGATAGGAGTGATAAGAACATTATGGGACCTCTGAGGATTATGAACTTGCTGACAATTTTATCTGGCTGACTTTTTGGATTGCTGATTATTCACTTTTAAGCACTTCTTGAGTTGTTTGAGACATCTGTATCTAATTAAGTAATTGCCATGATTAACTAAATATGTCTATATTGAATGCTCAAATTCCAAAGTGTTGTAATATACCATCGCCTAGATATGCCCCAAAACATCACTGTGATAAAGTGATATAAGGCCACACTGGCTAAATGTTTTCACGGGCTGACTGGTTGAATGTGTAAATTGTAGATCATCCATTCTACACGTAAAACGAATCATGTTCCATGCAAATGGAGCTCCAACTGCAGAATTCTCCCCCCATAGTAACCATAGAAACCATCATACTCAATCAATGCCAGCTAACCTTGAGACATTAGCTAGCACCGTCTGGTGCGGGGGGCTGTCCCGGTCGGGTGGGAGCAGCGGGGCGGCCATGCCCCCCGTGGCCAGCGCCCCACGTCGGTGACATGTCTGCACCAGGAGGTCCATGTAGCTGCGCAGGAAGCGCTTCTCCATGTTGACGTACTTACTGCGGTCGGGGAGGAGGAATGCCTCTCTGTGTCCTGTTGGACAGAGACAACGAGAACCAAGTCGCACACTAGGCATTGTCGGGAGTTTACATTTTTCTTCTTTTTCTTTACAACCAAACAACAAATGTGCAACTCAACAAAAAACGAAAACACAAGCGTATCTAAATGCAAATAATAGATCTAAACACATGTTTATTATTATTAGATTAGATTATTAACACCTGCTTTTTATCGCCTATGAACATGTTTTCTTGGCCCCGTTTCTATTATAGACAAACGCATGCACACAAGACACTCACCAAACTTATTGACAAATGAGGCAGAATAGTCCCAGATGCCACAGTTGAGTCCAGCCGAGTGCTCCCGGAGCTCATAGAGAATTTCATCCATTTCAAACGTCGCCAGAACATTCTCAATGAGCACGGTGGCCTTGATGCTTCCACGGGGAATCCCTAGCTGTAAAACACGTTGCATAGCAATACACACATAATGTGGCTAGGACCAAAGAATAATGCAATGACTACATCTGTGCCTATGTATATTATGTATATCATATTCACAATGCACACCAAAGGTAATAGACTAGCAGTTACCTAGATCTAATAATGGGATTAGTTCAAACAATCTATTATGAAATGGATACAAACCTGATGTTGTGCCCAAAGGAATATGCTATTCCATAATCTGGCTTCCATGAAACTTTCTACCTGAAAAACAAATGTGGAAAGGTAGAGGACCAGCACTGGTGATGGTGAAGATGGATGGCAAATGTAAAAGCAATTCAATAGAGAAGAGTCAATATCAATTAACCTCATAAAACAAACCTATAATTAAACAGTAGAAGTAATAGTGTGTGTGTGTGTGTGTGTGTGTGTGTGTTTTACTTTAGACAAGTAGAAGAATGGTCCACTCTTGCTCTTATAAAGGGCCTTTCCACAGTGAAACATCAGTAGTCCAAAATCAAACAGAGGACCAGGCACCTCTTTTCCTTTAACCTGGAGACAAAGACCCCATGCCATGTGAAAATACCTTGGATTAAAATCAGAATGATCCGCTGTTCAAGGATATACTGTGTAACAAAAAGACTTTCAAGCTTTTTTGTTGTATTAAAAGTGTTGGCAAACACATAATGGAAACACATACAACAAAAAAACTTGCAAAAAATAACCCCATTGATGTCTCATGGCAGATGACATCACATGGTGATCAAGACTAACTTGAATTGGAACTACTACACTTAATAGTTTTTTTTTTTTATATCTTTAGTTATTTGACCCCAGATGTGTGCAGTTCAGTCTAGAGCAGTGGTTCTCAACTGGTCTGGCTTCAGGACCCACCATCACCCCTTAATGACAAGCCGCGACCCAAATCAAGGAAAATGTTCAACTTCTCAAATTTATTTAACATAACATAACACTTCAGTAACTGTACTATTAAACTATTCAGTCACTTATTCAGGCAATAAAAAATGGACGGCACTCCAAAAAATCCTCTTCAAAATAAAAGCACAGGATTTCTTTTACAAAATTTTTTTTTGCCCGGACAATGGCCCGCGACCCACTTTTGGGTCACAACCCACCAGTTGAGAACCACTGGTCTAGATGACACAATAGTAAGAGTAACATCTCTCACTTAACATTTCATAATTCAACAGTAAAAGACTTCAACCACACTACCAGCATGTTGTGCTCCACCATATTCCATGCACGGGGTCGAAGCATAAGCACCGGTGCCTGGGAGATGGCTGGGACATCTGCACAATAGAGACATGAGCAATGTTATGCCAAATTATGCCACATGCTATCATCCTGGTTGACCATCACTGTTATTGTGACAGGAATGTTCTCATACTAGCGTGGAATCGGACTGCGATGGCATAACATTCACTCATTGCAATATAAACTTACTGGGGAATTGGTTGTGAACAACTTTGCATACATTACTAATGCCTTTGATTTGGTTGTAAAATGTTGGGCAGTTTCCATCATCAAAGTCAATCTGCCACAAAGCAAAGAAAATAGAATGTTCAGAACAAGAGATACATTGAAAAGGTTTTTGTAAAACTAAGTCAAATCTGAAAACACATTTTACATTGTCGATACATTTGCAAGAGCTTCTGTGTGAAGTTGTGTTCTGAATTGAAAGATCCTCCCAAGCCTCACCTGCAGGCCTTGTGCTGGAGAGTGCAGAGCTCGCAGGAGACGCTGAGTGTCGCAGGGCGCCATGTCCCCCACGTCCACATGTCTCCTCTGCAGCCGCGGGGGCACCGGCAGCACCTTCCACGACGGGTCATCCCGGATGTGGCTTGTAGCCTGAGGGAAGTCAGGCAGGTCCCCTGACGTGTCCAAGTGGGCCTTCCTCGACACCCTCAGCCGCAACACCTGAACACATGCGTACAGAGATGCAGGAGTGGTAAGCTGATTTTCACATCTACAGAACAAATTCAAACACTACTTATACGTATACTTCTCTGATAAATTAGGTGTAATCTATCAAAGCTCATAGCTGTTCTTGCTCTGAATCAGGCTCCACGTGGCTGTAACCTACAGCCATCCTCCTGGTAACATGGCCTTACCCACCAACATTTGCTTCACATTCTGCTCTAAGGAATGGCTGGAGCAGTGATGGCAGTGAAGAATATACAGAGCTTGATTTGGCCACCTGCCCAGCTTCCCTTGGCAATCCAGAAACAAAATGAATTGCATTTAAAATATGTGTCAGAACAAAAAAAGCAATTCCTTTCATTTCAATCCATCATCTTTGCCTTTGCTTTTGGACTCATGCAGGACCGTTAAACAATGTACCAAAGGAACACGATAACACAACCTCCAGTCTACTTCTGCCAAAGCCACAGCTGCAATAGTGGCTGTCGATCCACCTGGTCAACATGTCATCCCTCCTACTTTCTGCTGTGCTGTGCAATGAGCCCTTACAGAGTCCTTACAACAGCAACGACACCTGCCCTAACTTGGACATTATCTATGAATTAGTGAGAGATAGACCATAGACATAATCCAAAATCTGAATCAGAGATCAGATCAATTAAATCACTCAAAACCCTTAAAGAAATTGAGACAATATCCTTTTGAACTAAGTTAGCAATATAACTATGTTATCATTATTATATAAATAATAATATTGATTGGTCCTAACCTGATCCACCTCATTGTCAAACTCGGACACCAGCTGATGGAGGAAGAGCAAGGATGCAGATGTGAAGAGGGTTCCATACTCTTCCTCAAGACCTCGGGGAGAGGAAGACAGCTCCAGTCCTACTGGGACCTGTATCTAGATTAGACATATGTTATCCAATATGTTCATATTTGATTCAGTCATGATAGACTGTATGAATAATATGTATATTTGTTATGTGTAGGCCATATAGTTAACAGACAGTAGGTCTGATGACATTATTTCATATAAATGTATTACAACTCTTGATCTTGGAACTTGCAGTTAATAAGCAGTATAAAATGATATGCCATTACAGTTTGGATCATACATATGTAGGCTATGTATTAGCTAACAATACATTCATAGTGTTAGGGGTTACAATTGTTAAAATGTAAAATAATATTGAATTATTAAAGACCTCCCAACTCCATTACTATGACAGACAGACAGAAGTACTTTAATGATCCCGAGGGAAATTGCCTAAATGCACACTGTTGCACACTGATATAACTGCATAACTACTACTACTACTACTACTACAGTACTACTACTACTACGACTACGAAGAAGAAGAGGAAGAAGAAGAAGAAGAAGAAGAAGAAGAAGAAGAAGAAGAAGAAGAAGAAGAAGAAGAAGAAGAAGAATAGGTCTATAACTATAATTTGGGGAAAAATATCTAACTAACATTTTCTATGTATCTATGTTGTCCTTTCTGTAACTGTATCTCCATATATTTGTATTTATATGTTTAGATATAGAATAAAATGTGGCGCATGAGAGAGAATAGGCTATACTTACTGACATGTCGACAGCCGCCCTGTGTGCGCATAATAAACTCGGACTTTGGTAACGGGACGTCTGTCACTGTTTAAACAGGAAAGGTTTGTTTAGCATTTGAGTTTAAAGTACATCTTACAATATTCATTGAATTCACCAATAATTCACCTGTATGACACATTAGTATAGTCCAATACTTTAGGTAATTAAGACCGGGTTATTAGGGGCGACAGTAGCTCATAGGATAGAGCGGGTGAACAGAGCGGGTCGTCCACTAATCGTAGGGTCGGCGGTTCGATCCCCTCGTTCCCCACTTTGAAACTGTCTGCATGTCGAAGTGTCCTTGAGCAAGACACTGAACCCCAACTTGCTCCCCGGGCGCTGAACCTGGCAGCCCACTGCTCCTATGTATCATAGGACGGGTCACATGCAGAGAGTAAATTTCCCCGCTGTGCGATGAATAAAGTATAATACAATTAGTATTACTTTTAGTTGTCACATTTTGTAATGTTTGCATGAATGACCTTAGGGCTGATGTTAGTTTTCGACTCACATATTATGATAATTCTATGAGTATTGCAAATACTAGTAAACACTACAATGGTAGGCTGAATGCAGTTTACGTTAAAAGTGTAAATCTCTATTCCTAAATACGTCCTTTGCGTAAATTTGACGTTGAGTATCGCTCGTCGTAGTTCGGGCTTTCGTCTCGCGATATCCCCACGGTTTCTGTAACGCATTACGTGGCTTCAAATCTGAGTACAAGGTGTGTTTGTTGACCGGTGTTGAAGCTGCGAAGGGATAAAGAGGTGCTTTGGGTTGACGATCGTCATGTAATTACAATTAGCAATAAGCGCGAGCGTAAGTAGTGAGCTGGAAACATAGTGGCCCATGTTGGGGACGTTGTTATCAGGCGTTGCATCGTTTCGTATCAATGATTCCCAACAGCAGAAGCTTTAACTGTTATGCATCTACGCATCCGTATTTGACGTTTTCCGGTAAGCTCGTAGGTGTTATTTGCTTGATCTAGGCGGCAAGGGCATTTATCATTGACAAGCAGTGTGTACCGAGTAGATATGGCTGGGGTGGAGTCGTCAGCTGAATTCCCCAGCTCTCTGTCCAGCGCGACCCTTCCTCCTCCCCGCACACGGATCTTCAAAATCATAGTGATCGGGGACTCTGGGGTTGGAAAAACATGTCTCACCTATCGGTTCTGTGCCGGAAAGTTTCCAGAGAAGACCGAGGCAACGATTGGGGTGGATTTCAGGGAGCGTCTCATCGACATTGATGGCGAGAGAATCAAGGTGTGGGGTGCCCACCACTGTCCTACAGCCTTATTAACTTCCGTTTGTATCATTTATGGGGATTAACGTTATCATTAGTAAAACTGTGAACATGCTCCAGGGTGTTTTATATTTTAGTGGCCCCTGTGGCATATCACAAGCACATGGACAGACCTTTAACATGTAAGCATGCTCTCTCTCCCTTTGTGTCTGTCTCTCATTTCTCCATCCCCAGATCCAGCTGTGGGACACAGCAGGTCAGGAGCGTTTCAGGAAGTCCATGGTTCAGCACTACTACCGCAACGTGCATGCCGTTGTTTTCGTGTACGATGTCACCAGCGCCGCCAGCTTCCGGGGCCTCCCCTCTTGGATCGAGGAGTGCAAGCAGCACTCCCTGGGCACGGAAGTACCGCGCATCTTGGTGGGCAACAAGTGCGACCTCCAGGAGTCGGTGCAGGTGGGCACGGACGTGGCGCAGCAGTTCGCCGACTCCCACTCCATGCCGCTCTTTGAAACCTCGGCCAAAAGCCCAGGCTCCCAGGGGGGCGGCGGCGGTGGGAGCAGCGACCACGTGGAGGCCATTTTCATGACTGTGGCGCACAAGTTGAAATCCCAGAAACCTTTGATGCTCAGCCAGCCCTCTGGCACGGTGGCCGGGGGTGTGACAGTCCACCTGGACAGGGGGGGGGACGGTGCCAGAGGCTGGGCTTGCAGCAGCTGCTGAGAGCAATGAGCTGGGAGATCAGGATGGGGGTCGTGACCTCGGATAAAAGATCACAAGGAGGAACCCGAGGAGGAGCGATGAGGGAGAAACAATGAGACGTTTATGGGAGCAGTCGAGGGTCTCTCTTCAGAATTTCAACCAAAACACATCTTGCCACAAGCACCATAAGTGTATTTGAACAGAATAGTAATGTTAAGAACATAAACATGAACCAATGTTTAAGAAGTAGTGCTGGGCTGATTTATTGTCCCAATCATTTCCTATATTTTTTTCACAGCATAACTGGTGATATTTAGTTTTTGACATACAATCTACGAAGTTACATATTTCAATCATCTTTCATTTTAATTTCATTGTTCATTTGAAAACATTATTAATAACGACAATATTGCAGGAGCCATACCAAAGTATACAACATGCCAGCCAGAGCCATCCCTACCCATATCTAGACACTGCTATGGCACACCATATTGCCCTTATATATTGGATATGCTGCTCTACCTTACAAGTCAGAGGAGAACAACTCAGTTTTAACACTTCAATTGATGCTTCAAAACCCCTTTGTTTTCTATTTCAATAGAATGGAATATACTTGGATACATGGACACTTCATTTAGTCAGTAACACAACTGCATCAAATGTGGCCTCCCTAATGCAGAAATTAGTGATTTGACTCTACTGATACACAGGGTACATGGTCTTTATTGCCTTGCAATGTCCCTTGCAATCTGGACTTCTTCTGTGAATTAACTGCCTTAGGGATGAAATCAGGATTGTGACCTTCTTTCTGGCCCATGTGCATTGTATGTATGGATGTATGCATGTGTATTCTGATGTCTCACCTCAGTACAAGTCAGAAAGATGTTAGTGGAGGTATATGTTGACCTCCAACAAAACAAACCCAAAAGCATCCCGTCTGGTGAAGCTAATGCTGTTTGTGATTGGTAGATATTGGTAACGAGTAATGTCACTTGCCAAATGGCATATACTGTTTGGTCATTGGAATGGTGAAGAGTATACCTCAAGAGAGAACAGAGACAATGGAACTGAATTCGGTTTTACAAGTGTTAAGTGTTCACACATCTCTTGTGAGCATACGACTGACTGGGTGCAGTTAAAGAGCTCTGCCAAGTAAGAGCTTTTAACAGAAATGATGTATTAAACACACCAGTGGATTACAAAGCATGAGCATATACCTCTCATAGTCTTGAATATATATACTTCTCAAACTCTCAGGCAAGATGTAAACAGATGCCAATTTCAATTTATTGTTTTACTCATAACACTGGTCTTAAACATAGACAAGGGAAGTGAATCTTAGTTTTTCTCCCCCTCAGGCGTTTTTTGCATTTTTCTTGCTTAAAACATTGCTGTTCTGATTGTGATTTGTCATTATTTTATGTTGCATTCAGAGGTGTTACGGGCAGCAGCTGGTCCTGTTGCCACACTCATCCCATGCCATGCTCACCACAGGGGAAACTGAGACAAAACTGTCAAACGTAACTGGCCTTTTTCTTGGGTTATGGTTCCAAGGTGGCTGGGTAACAATATTGGTTTGAGTATTTTTACATATCGATGTGAAATAGAGCGAATTAAGTTGTCCCCATCTGTTTCTCTCACTCAAATAGGCTACTTTAATTGTAGCACGGGGACCCTTGAAATAAGGGCATTCATCTACAGAATTACTGGTAGGAAACAGTGGCATACTCTCAGAAGCAGGAGGCGTAGGCATCACACAGGTGTAATTGTAGGGATGAAAACAGGTGTTGTGTCGCTAAATTGATCATGGGTCTCGGTATGCCAGTGCCCAGAATTAACGTAATCACATTTGCCCCTACGATCACACCTGTGATAAACTTGTCACATGAAATCAGACAATAAATCACTGTTAAAAACAGTAACTCCACTTATTTATTTGGTCTGTATGTATGAAACTATGTACAGTGATGGGAAAATATCTTGCATTTGATCCATTCATTCATCGGCACTTCGTTGGACTTAAGCAGTCAGTGAGTCTGCTGTAAGGGAGGGGGGGCGTTTGGATGGAGTTTCCACCTCACATTGCTCAGTTGACTGGGCAGGTGAGTTGAAGAGCCTTTCATCGCCACCTGCTGGACAGGGAGGAGGTGCCAGTGATGTCATAGCTGATAGATACAAATAGTTAAAATGCTTACACTTATGCATGTTGATATGAATTTGTATTTGATGATTTAGGAGTATTTGGGTTTTGAATAATAAAGGAACAGTACAAATAAAAAGCACAACAAATCTGGGTGGGGTTGCTACACTAGAATGCTGCTCACATCTTCCAGAAGTGTACTCTAAACATTGATTAGATACACACAATGTCCTACCTTGCCGGGTACACACTAGCTCAGTCTCCAGGCAAGAGTCACTCTGTGGAACCAGGGTCTCCTGCACAAGGCATT
>OMKQ01041943.1:10583-26375 GCA_900302335.1 Phycis phycis
AAAGGGATAGTGGAGCACTTGTGTTGTTTTAAAACAATGTCATTAATCTTGGTTGTGGTGTTGCATGGTTATGTAAATATATATATTCCCATATACAGTTAAAAAAAATATATGTTTTAGCGTAAAGAATTGACTAAATTGATGGGGGTTTTGTGAAGGGAAAAAGAAGAGATTTACACTTCACACCATTTGCATGTTTGTTTTGTTGTCTTTATTGGTGTGGTTGAAAGCCACACTATCGTAATTAACTTTGATGTAATCATTTTTATGACATTTCCCAAATAGTTTTGAGGCCGCTGCTCCACTTTGTACTTCTATGAATGTATTTGTGTGGTGTACGTGGGCACCGTGAGGTTTGTGAAGCTCTAAGTGGGAGACCTGGACCGGCTATATGCTAGTCCAATGTATATGAAGCCTTTTCTAAACATTTACATTATGTACAAATTGTACAATATTTTTGTAGGTATTTTCTTTCCCTTCTGCTTGTTAATCGGTATAATGTAGTTTTGTGTGTGTGTGTGTGTGTGTGTGTGTCTCTCTCTCTCTCTCTCTTTCTCTCCCCTCTCAGGGCGAGGTGGAGCAGATAGCCATGATGAAGCCAAAGGGCCAGACAGTGCACGACGAGGGCATGCTGGAGTACCTGGAGGACATCATCGGCTCCTGCCGCCTGAAGGAGCCCATCCTGAACCTGGCCCGCCGGGTGGAGCTCCTCAACGAGCTGCGGGGAGAGAAGGTTGATCCACCACTTTCACACGGCGCGTCATCTCGCCGCTCTGCTTGTGTGCATTGTGGATCCAGTGGTTGTTAATGAAGTTGCAAGCTTTTTAGATTATTTTATGAACGCGTGGATCACTTTCAGCAATTAACGTACAATTATTTGTTAAAAAAAAGAAAATGATTTATTGGGCACAATTATATGCATAATAACAATAATAATAATAATAATAATTGAATTAGTTTTGAAACATTGTGGAGCACGAATTTCAAGGTGGATGTGATTATGTAATCTTAATTGTAAGGAATGGCATGGGGGATTTTGGTCATTAGATCTTTAGATCATTAGTCTTGGCTGCCTGTCCTGTGTCATTTGCTCGTCGATGGGACTTTCTTGGAGTCCAGCCGATGGTCTTAAGTGTGTCTGGGTGATCTTTCAGCTGAACAGAGTGAAACTAGTGGAGAAGGAGAAGAATGGCCTGGAGGCCGAGAAGAACACTGCAGTGGAGTTCCTCACCCTGGAGAATGACATCTTCAGGCAGAAGAGCCAGCTCTGCCAGTACTACGCGTGAGTGAATCTTCGCCACCGTTGTCCTGCCATTAATCTTTTGTTTTTGTGTTTTGAACACAAAATGGACAATGGAATGGACAATTCAACACAGCCAAGTGCCAACATGGTTGGCAAATAAATTAATTGTAACTGCCCTTAGATGGTCGCCTACCTCCTGTGCAGTGTTTGCTGGAATGTGTACATTTGTATCCATACACTGGGCATATAGCATCTGTAAGGGTGGTCTGCCTCTTTGTTTTAAGTGGCTGTGTTGTCGTGTTTTCCTGTCAGTCACGACCTGCAGAAGCGTCTGGTGGACAAAAAAGAGGAAAAGCAGCAAATTTTGGAGGACACGAAGGAGGTGACTGAGAGAAACGCCAAGATTGCAGAGGACATGGAGAAAACTAACCAGGAGCTGAAGAATGTGGAGATGTAAGCTCAATACATCACTTGTCTTCACCAATCTGATTACATCAGTTTCTTGCCTTAAAAAAAACCTATATATATATATATATATATAAAATCTCCCCAAAATGATGATTATAGTGATATCTCCTGTCCATATCGTAAATGATGGTAAGTTTCCGAACCCAGCCTGTGGTGGGCAGCATGACGGTGGCGGTAGTGATCGCCGTAGCAGAAAGGCTTGTATTTCTAAGTGATTGTATCATCATCAAGTAGCACCCATGGATTTTGAGTGGGTGAACAAAGTGGGCTGTTCCCTCCCCAGGAAGCGGAACAAGCTGACCAAGTACATCGAGACCCAGAAGGAGAAGTTCACCCAGCTGGACCTGCACGACGTGGAGATGCGGGAGAAGCTTAAACACACAAAGAGCAAGAGCAAGAAGCTGCAGAAGCAGCTGGAGAAGGACAGAGAGAAGGTGGGTCGTGTGACTCCACCATCCCCTGCTCCCCCGCTGGCAGCCAGGATGGCTCCATTTGTCATGCCTGGCCTTCTCCCAGGGCTGTGAAGGCCTAGGCTGTGGAGAGGAGCTCCCGATCTATAGGTTAAGGGGGCTAATTGTAGACCATTTTGAAACCAATTCACGTAAATAAACAGGATATTCATATGCCCTGTGACTTGGGACGAAAGAGTCAGTATTTATTTCTTTTTCTTTCCAGTTTTGTCCACTGGCCAATAGTGAAACATGCTCCCTAGAAATACAATTTCCTTTGCCTTAAAAACACACGGCCTGTTGTTCTGATGCCTAGAGGGGGAGCATTACCTCAGGGTGTACAGAATACCTATATGTAATTGGTCTATGGCGTAATCAAACTAACCGTTTTCCATCCATCAGTGGCTATGGATATAAGCTTGAGCCATGATCAGATTTATTAGCATCACTTGTAGAGCAAGCGAGAGAGTTTAGTTGTTTTGAGTTACTGGGCATGGCTGTCAATTTGAATACTTCTGTTACTGTTGGCTGCCTGTGAAATAACCCGATTTTCACTGAAAATGATTTGACCACTTTAATAAAGCGGTCACATTGTTAATGCTGTAATAAACCCATCATGGTGTGCTCTTGGTAGCCTAAGCCTTACTTGTTAATTAATCAAGTTGATCACTGGCTAAAAACCTACAACTAAATGGGTCCAGGCTTGAGACTTTAGAGCATGCAGCACTATTCGTATGGAAACGGGAAAGCCTTTACCTTTTCAATTTATATATTGTATATTTTATATATTTATTTTCATGGCTTTTCAAACCAAGCTTTTTGCTTCCAAGTTTAAGAACAGCCTAATTGGCAAGGAGAGATATTCTCGGAACAAGTTCCTCTGATTGTTACCATAGAAATCCAAGCAACCCTTCTTTGTCTCCAAATTATATTTCAGACATTAAAAATTGCTCAATAAAACAAGCATCAAGGATGGCCAGCTGCCCACTAGGTGGCTGTGATGTAACAGCCACTTCTAAACTTGGCTGATTTGTGTGACAGGCTACAGTTATTCTAGTTCCTTTTTTTTTCTTCTTTTTTCTTTTTTTTTTTTTTTGGTCATACTCGGGTGCTCACCCACAAAAACACCTCCAGTTTACACGTTTGTGTCTCCCTCGCTCTCCCCCACTCGGCGAGCCTGCTCTCTCTGGCGGTGGTGGGGAGGGAGCGGGGGAGCCGGGCAGAGGCTGAGCGCTCCTCTGGGGAGCAGTGTTCTGCTGTGTGGTAGTCAACTATGGCCTGGCTTGTGTAACACTCCCTGCAGCCGCGTTCCCTTTTCACCCCCAGTTAACCCTACGAAACATGGCCTACAAAACACGCATAACCAGATCCTCCTCCTCTTCTCGTTCCTGCCAGGGCTGCGCACTGTTTTGCCAATCATAACTAGGACTTATTAAGTCTTGATATGTGCTGTGTTTTGAGTTTGTGTTCCCCCTCTGTATCAAACCAACTCCTTATATCGTATTCAATTTATTTTCTGCCTGTTATCAGTTCCTTCCTTGTCTTTAGTTTTACACATGCCCAGATTTAGCAGGGTGTTTCTGCGCTTTTATGCCATAATTTGTAGCAGTCTTATTAAATGCCTTGAACTTACACTTCAACAGGTCTGGTACCTGTGGTTGTGCGGTCTGACTTGGAAACAGTATTGTTTGTGTTAACCTCTGCGCCTGCTCCTTTCCCTTGCAGCTGGAGGAGGTGCGCAATGTGCCAGCAAGCAGCGAGAAGACCATTGCTGAGGCGACCGCTCGCAAGGAGGAGCAAGAGAAGGTCCAGGTCAAAGAGGAGGAGAAACTGAAGGAGGTCATGGAGAGTCTGAAGGAGGAGACCAGTGGCCTGCAGCAGGACAAAGAGGTATTTGAACCTTAAACTCACCCAATGCTTCCCCACGCCTCCCGGCGTACGTCATTGTCTGTCTAAACAAGTCTCCGGCGCTTCCTGTGGCTTTGGTCTGCAGTCCTTCCTTAGGATTCATTTCACCATCGTTTTATGTGACAGTAAGATAGAGGAAGCAAACTAGCACCTTTCCTGCATTAATGCGTGTTGACTTGAGCTAGGGTTGGGCGATGTCCTTATTTTTTTATTTTTGGACGTTAAAAACCTCTCCCAAAAACATTGCGGTTTTATAGTTCAACCTCAAAAAAACTAACTTGTATAATTTAGCGAGAGCACATTTCTACATTCCAATGTGCTGTGAGTCGCTACACTCTCTTCGGCCACCGGGTGGAGGCAATCGTCAGCAAATCACTTATTTCCCCATCCTTGTTTCATATTTCATAATAAACCCATCAACAAATCCAGTATATGGCGACTCCGCATTTTTGAGTAATGGACTAGTGATGAATTATGGCCGTCAGAAGCGTTCCATTGTTAACCATGTGTTGGTCTGCTCGGCCTGTAAGCCAAGAGCAATGATTAAATCAGCATTATATCTGGCCATTGCTTGCCTCGGACTGGAGGATTTTGATGAGCAGCTTCAGCGGGGTATGGAGCGGCGTAGCCAGCCAGTTTGAGAACAGCCACAGCATCATGTATGGCGATATTGTTTGAGACATGGCATTGCCATACTCATTCGCACTCTTCTTGCCTAAGCTTTGCACACAGAACGACCATAGAGCCTTAAAGGGCCAGTTTGGGGTAGAAAATGGAATTGATCTGCCATTCAATTGAGGATCTCAAGTCGCGGAGAATGAATTTTGAACGACTTTTAGCATTGTGACGCGATGCATCCGGCATGAGAATAACACACATTTTCCAAACGTTATCCTACTCTGCGTGGCTCAGACTGGGGCCGTCTGGGCGCCATCCAGGGTTATGCCACTAGCTGCTAACAAGCACTTATAACAAAACACATTTTCAGAGGATATTGACATGTAAAAATCAATGAGGTATTCCATTCTATTGGCGAAAACCCCCAATACGTTTTTAACAGTCCACACCGTCACCCCCAGGCCAAAGAGAAAGAGTTGATGGAGCTGAGCAAGGCGGTGAACGAGACCCGCTCGCGCATGGACCTGGCCCAGTCGGAGCTGGACCTCTACCTGAGCCGGCACAACACGGCGCTGACGCAGCTCAACACGGCCAAGCAGACGCTGCAGACTTCATCGGACACCCTGAAGGAGCGCCGTGGGGCCATCAGTGACCTGCAGGAGAAGATCCCGCAGTGCGAGCAGGAGCTCCGGAAGGTGAAGCTCAGCGCGGACTGGCGGTATATCCGTCATGGGTGTGGCGGTCTTATCTTCATGTTTCGTGATCGTCTCCGCTGTTGTGTGCGTGTTCTGCAGCAAGAGGGCGAGCTGGAGAAGCTGCTGCTGGTGGAGAAGGAAAACGGGACGCTGGTGAGGGACTTGAGGCAGAAGGTGGAGGAAGCCAAGAGCTCCCTGTCATCCAAACGCAGCCGCGGGAAGGTGCTGGACGCCCTCATGCACCAGAAGAGCGTTGGCAACATCCCTGGCATCCTGGGCAGACTGGTAGGTACACCGCACACGGTGACACACCGACTGGGTGTTCCATTCCTCCTGCAATCCACCTCCACCACTAGTTTAGTTGGTATGTAGAAACTCACTGGATCTCTATTGTGTTTACAACTGCTCTTCCAATGATGCATTGGAAGAGTGCGTCATTGGAAGAGGATGCTGCTCAGTAAGAGTAATGACCTCACACTGGCACTCTGTATCAGCTGATTCGGTGCCCTGCTTTACCAGCATGTGTTATTTTCTAGGGGGACCTTGGGGCCATTGATGAAAAGTATGATGTGGCCATTTCATCCAGCTGTGGCGCACTGGACAACATTCTTGTGGACACCATTGACACGGCTCAGAAATGTGTGACCTTCCTCAAAACGCAGAACATCGGGGTTGCTACCTTCATAGGTCTGGATAAGGTGAGAGTCCAGGACGCTTGGGCAACATGAACACTTGTCTAGCAATGGGAAGAGGTGGGGCTCAAACAACAATGTGTGCGTCATGAGCAAAAGTAATTCTGCTAAATGGGGAAGTGTGATTTTGTTTTGTTGTCAGCCACGTCTAATCCACGCCGCAGGCTACACTCTGTGCCAGAAGTCTGCAAGGACAATGATCTGGCTCAATTTGAGTTTTGCTAAATAAAACTACTTCAGTATCTCTGAGCTCAAATCCTATTTGTGGGTTTGCAGCTTGAGTTTCTGAAACAAAGCTCTCACCCGTTTAGTGTCAATGTTTTTTTGGTGGCCGGTGGTTTGACTCCATCCAAAATTCCGACCACTTTACCTGTAGGACTCCTTGAGCACGTTACCCAACCCCTGCATGCTCCTTAACGACACGCATCCGACTGTACCGAATGGCAAACATGACACTCCTTTCCTTTACCGTGTGGCCCAGATGAAGGTGTGGCAGAGGAACATGGCCTCCATCAACACGCCGGAGAACAGCCCCCGTCTGTTTGACATGGTGCGGGTCAACGACGACAGCGTGCGGCCTGCCTTCTACTTCGCCCTGCGGGACACCCTGGTGGCCCAGGACATGGAGCAGGCCACCCGCATGGCCTTCCAGAAGGACAAGCGCTGGAGGGTGGTGACGCTGCAGGGACAGATCATCGAGATGGCCGGTGGGTGCTGCGTCCTCCGCGTCTGCAGAACATTGGCTCGACATGAAAAGCATGCTGGCATCCAGAGAAGGATGCGTCATAGTAGCTATCCGTAGCCCATCTCACAGCTCAGGTGTAACCTCTAGAGCTATAGAATTTGGTGTTCTATAGAAGCATGTGTTGCTCTGCATCTTTAGAAGCATGTGTTCCTCTGTATCTATAGAAGCATGTGTTCTCTTTTGATCTATAGAAGCTTGTGGTTCTTTTCCTCCCAGGAACCATGACCGGAGGAGGCCGGGTGATGAAGGGCAGGATGGGCTCCTCCATCGGAACCGAGGTCCCCCAGGACGAGGTGAGCTCCCCACTCTGCCTCTCTGCTGTCATCATCATCATCATCATCATCATCATAGCAGGCCTACCCCCCTTTATTCATGGCGTTGCTCAGGTGCGTATGTCCATATGTGTGTTCTAGCTGGATGGCATGGAAGTGAAGCTCCACCAGAAGGTGGAGCAGCTGCAGGGCTGCCAGAAGAGGAAGCTGCAGCTGGAGGAGAGTGTGCAGCAGCTCCGGCCCCAGCTGCGGGATATGAAGAACACCCTGGAGAAATACTCCAAGAGCATGACGGTAGGCCTCATCCACGGGGCGCCCTCCTCCCTCGTTAGGCAGGCAAACGGAACAATTTACCCAATTTGACCGTTACCAGAAATTTAGAAATACTGTGTTTTTCAATTCACAAATGTCTTAACACTGAAACTTCGAAAGTGAAAGTCTACGCACCTAATGTCCATTCCTACCATTTGGACTTGTGCGATGTGATTCATTGCAAGTTGAGATCCAGAGGCTGACTGTTTGTTCCATCCTTGCTGGTTATCTTTCAGAGTCTGGCTGAGCAGGAAGCCCACCTGAGACCCCAGATCAAGGAGCTGGAGGCCAATGTGCTGGCTGCAGCCCCAGACAAAACCAAGCAGAAACAGATGGAGAAGGGCCTGGGGGCCTTCAAAAAGGGTAGGTCCTGATGGAAACCCAGCGGATCTCCTACATTACATTTAATCATATCTATTATATACAGTATGTGCTGAGGGTCAGCAACATATTTCATAACCTGTCAAATCTTAATTTAATTGAAACCCTAACCTTTTTCTTTGTGCGTCTTCCAGACTACGAGGCTGCGTCTAGCAGAGCAGGAAAGGTGGAGGCCGAGGTCAAACGGCTGCACACCCTGATCGTGGACATCAACAGCCACAAGCTGAAGGCCCAGCGGGACAAGCTGGACCAGATCAACAAGGAGCTGGACGACTGCTCCTCGGCCATCACCAAGGCCAAGGTGGCCATCAAGACGGCGGCACGGTGAGGGCGCCGGAGCACAATGTTCCCTTCTGGCTGTTGACACACCACATGTGTCGCCGGGCCCCGTTCCTCAACAGTCGCCTCTTCTCCCCTCGGACCGCAGCAACCTGAAGAAGTGTGAGGAGACGGTGAGCCGCTTGGAGGCGGAGCTGGAGGAGAACAAGAAGACGGTGGAGGAGCTGACGGCGCACCTGAAGAAGCTAGAGGAGGAGGGTATCGAGGTGATGAAGGCCTGCCAGGAGGCGGAGGTGAGTACTGCACTGGGCACGGCATGATGATGATGATGATGATGATGATGGTGGTGGTGAGGAGGGGCTGCCGTCACTACAGTCACTTCTGTGTGTTCCAGGCCGCGTTGCCGGAGGTGCAGCAGCAGCATCAGGAGGTGGTGAACCAGATCAAGGCCCTGCAGCAGCAGGAGCACGGCCTGCAGGAGGAGTCACTCAGCATACGCCTCCGCATCGAGCAGATTGACACCACCATCACCGAACTGGGGAACAAGATCAAACACTGGCAGAAAGAGGTGCCGGGACCAGCTTCTCTCAGACCTTAGTATTATATATAGATATATCTAGGCAGGGTACAGCAGTGTGTGTAAATTGCTGTCATTTGATTATATTATTTGGGGCAGTTAAAGTGTAAGAAAAAGGGGGATTGATGGATATGTTGGTTAACCTCAGCGTCTCTCATTTCCTTTATTGCTTCTCATTCCCTTCTCAGGCCTCCAAGCTGGCCCTTCATGCTATTGGGGACAAGCCAGCTGAAAAACTTCCTCAGCTCAGCCCTGCTGACGTGGAGGCGATACGCGACCCCAATGTCCTCACCAAGAAGGTCTCTCTGCTGGAAGCCCAGCGGGATCAGATGAAGCCCAACCTGGGGGCTATCGCCGAGTACAAGAAAAAGGTTGGCTGCTTTTCTTCAGCAAGGATAAATATTGCTGTGACGACCTTTTGTATTGCCATGAGGTGCACCGTGTTACAGGCTACGCACAATCACTAAATTAAACCAGATCTTGCCTCGTTGGTTTCTTTCTAGCTGAAGTGAGTAAACCTGGTGTTGGCCGGGTAATGTTCCAGCAGAGCGTCTTGTTCTTCCGCCCCCTCAGGAGGAGCTGTACCTGCAACGTGTGGCCCAGCTGGATGAGATCACCACGGAGAGGGACGGCTTCAAGCGGGGCTACGAGGACTTGCGCAAACAGCGCCTCAATGAGTTCATGGCCGGGTTCAATATCATCACCAACAAGCTGAAGGAGAACTACCAGATGTTGACCTTAGGGGGTGACGCGGAGCTGGAGCTAGTGGACAGTCTGGACCCCTTCTCTGAGGGCATCATGTTCAGGTGAAACCTCCGCCAGATGATAGGAGGGTGTGAAGAGCACCCTCACTTCAATATTCCACACGTGGAATATTTTGATCTGCGTAGCAATGACTTATGATGTACACTATGCGGCTGATTTGTCCCGGTCTCACCCTGTATTCTTCCGTTGGGATGAATTCAGCGTGCGTCCTCCCAAGAAGAGCTGGAAGAAGATCTTCAACTTGTCCGGGGGGGAGAAGACTCTGAGCTCACTAGCGCTGGTGTTCGCCCTGCACCACTTCAAACCCACGCCTCTGTACTTCATGGACGAGATCGACGCCGCTCTGGACTTCAAGAACGTCTCCATTGTAGCGTGCTACATCTATGTAAGTACCCAGAGCTCCACTGGTAAGGTGTGCCAGTCGGGTCGCATTGGGGGTCAGGTGGATTTCATCAGGGATCAGTTGTGCACTGCACATGTGTTGTTTTAAAACGTCACAAAGTGTGTGAGCAATGCTGCAGCTGTTGCGCTGACTAACGCATTAGTACGCCTCCATTGTGTGATGCAGGATTGGTAATTGGGCTATATTGGGAAATCACCTGCTTTTGGTTGCTGGGGTCAAAGTACCGTGGATGGATGCTGACTTAATTTTCCAAGTGCCAGATACATGTGAGTTTTACCCTGGAGCACAATCTCTTCCACTCATTGTTTTCCCTGTGTGTCATGTGTCCAGGAGCAAACCAAGAACGCCCAGTTCATCATCATCTCCCTGAGGAACAACATGTTTGAGATCGCCGACCGCCTGATTGGCATCTACAAAACTCACAACACCACGAAGAACGTGGGCATCAACCCCAAAACCATAGTGTTCAAGGACCACGGTGCCCTCACCGCCTGAAGCTACACGTCTGCTTTTACATTCTTATCTGTCTCTTGTGTCATGTAAATAAAGTGTCCTCCATCGTTTAATTCCTTCTACTGTACTCGTTTTATTCTATTCTGCTCCCCATAGCCATCTTCATGCTAACTGGGTCAATACAGTTGGCTTGTCTGTCTCTTAATAAAATACTAAACATCCAAACTGCTGAAATTGTCGTGAGTGACCTGTAAATGCTTGTTCAGTAAAACGACAAGACGGTGAACGAACATGCACTGAACCTTCAGTATTGAGCACAACAATCAATATTTGATTGGAATCTTATGCAAGTCCCACAAATTGCTTTTCAGGAAATGAGCCGGATGAGCATTTCCATGTCCGTGTGGTAGTGAACACACCATAAGCCCATTGTGGACAGTCAAATGGAAGTAGCAATTCTCTGGTACAAATGTGTATATATAAATGGGTAGTTTATTAGGTTTATAAAAGGCAATATACAAAATCTTAACTAGTACTGTATTCCTGAACACTCAACATTTCCACACCTACTTAACTTAAAGGCATTTTAGCTTTCATAACCGAGGCCACGGCAAAGCTAACCAAGGCACAGCAGCATGTGTTGTTAATAAAGGTGTTAATAAAGATGTATAGGCGGAGGCCACTGGACAAGTGTATCCGGTTCCATTCTAGCCGTGTTACATATTACATAAGCCAGTGCTAGATTTCACACGCATGACCAGTGGTTTAACGGCCCCCAACCACAACATACATGTTACCGATATCCACGCAGACTGAGCTGAGGTCTTCCTGCAAAACAAAGCTACCGCCCAAACGTAGTAAAGTAACGTAGAGTAAAGTGTACTCAAGCAGGCTGTTTCTGCCCTTCTGGAGGCCCCAAGCCCCATTCTATATACCAACCCTCTTCCTCTATATAAGTTTATATAAAGCAGAAAAACTAGTGGATCGCTTCTCTCCCATTTGGGAATCCTCCCCCGTGACAATTTTGTGAAGAATTGTTGCACAAAATTGAAATTTTAAGACGTCTTGAAATGTATCAAAATCACTGAACAATTTAATACATAAGTTAACCAAATATTTGTATTTGTTTTTTTTTTTTTTTTAAAGAGGGCCCCCTGGTGGCCCTAAGCCATTGCTTATACTGCTTATGGCCAGGAACGGCCCTGCACCCAAGGCACTCAACAGGATATCACAGAATATCTACAAGGAATATCTTTCTTGCTGTTAAATGTGATGTATGCAGAAATTGCAGCTACAGCTAAATCATTTTAAAAAGGTTGGATTATTTACATATTCAAATGTGTTACTGATTTTTTTTAGTGCAATTGTGCCAAAGTTCTGAATCACAACCTCATAGTGAGTAGAAAGGTTGAAGGTTGAGAAGCCCATCCACGCTTTGGTCCCAGAACCAGATTCAAGCCTTCAGGAAGGTCGCCCCCTTCATGTAGAGATCTTCCACAAACCTTACAAAGTCCTCCGTGGTTTTCAGAATCTGCTTGTTCACCTCCACTGCCACCTCCACCACGGGGTTGCTAACACTGCTCAGGTCGACCAACTGGCCGAGCTGAGAGAAGGCCTGGGTAGGTCCTACCACCAGGTGAACCCAACAGCCTACCAGCACCATCAGCAGCAGCAGCCCATTCTGCACAAGTTTGAGGAGAGTGGGTCGCACATCCCCTGGCTCCAGTACTGCAGTATCTGCAGCCTGGGCGGCCCCCAACTCAGCCCCCGGGCCTACCCCCCGATTTCCACAACCTGCGCAGCAGCACACCCTGGGTACGGGCGCCTCGTCCAGCCTGCCAATGGTCACAACAGGCCAGTGGTGTTGAAGGTAATCTGCAGCACGTGGGCTGATGGAGAGGGCCACGGTGGAGGGGAGAGGAGCATCCATCAGAGCCTCCACCCGCTCTCTGAGCAGATGCACCTTTTCCAGGAACACCAGCGGGCGGTCCTCCTCCTCTATGGAGGACCCCAGGGACACCAGGTCCAACTGCTCTTCCTAAACAGAACATTTACATCATTCGCCCTTTAATACATAATGGTCACTTAATGCTCTTACTTTCACTTGGCTTCCCATTGCTCCGTGCTGCCGACATACCTGCATTTCATTGACCTTGTTGATGAGCGGGTCGTAGGCCATGGCCACGTCAGTGCTGGCGGTGTCCAGGGCACCGAGGTAGGCCTCCTTCTTCTTGCGGAGCGTCAGCTCCAGTCCCTGGAAGAACTGATCCACGGCCAGGCGGTCCTTCCTCACCAGGCTCTCACAGTGGGCCTTCCCCTGCTCCAGCTGCTCCCCTATCTCACACACCTGGAATGGAGACATGGCAAAACTAACCATGTTCATATGGGATACTATAGCATTATACTATACCTGGCTTTGTAAGCGGCTTTAGATAAAAACATGTATATAATATACATAAATATCCAATACATAACATTAAGGAGCAGGTTAGGCCTCTCTCTCGGAGATGCTAACAGGTAAACTAGACATTGGGGTTTGCACCCACAACTTTTGGGTCCTTGCTCTACAGTATGTGTTTGACCAGCCAGGTGGACATAAACAAGACTAATGAGTCTGGATGTGTGTTTCCATTATTTTGCGCCACCTGAGCCCAGCGCTGCTCAGAGAGGACAGCCAGCAGTTGTGCAGGCGTTCGGTGTTCTCTGACGAAGGCTGCCTGCAGGTCGTCGATGGCGTGGCCCTGGTGCTGGCCCACCGTGAGACACATGCCGCAGATCAGCTTGCGGTCCTGGACACAGTACACGTTCAGGGGCTGCTGCGGGTGGTCGGGGCAACAGGGGGGGCGAGGATGCCGGTCTTTCTGGTACTGAAAAGCGAGAAGGGGACAGAGAGGTGAGGGCAAACACGAAGCGTCCGACAGACACTCAATCCCAGGAGGATTTGTGGCAGAGAAGAGGCGCATCAACGGGAGCACGCTGTTGTTGTTTCCTCCTACTTTCTCAACGATGGCTCGGAGGGACACGTTGACAGGCAGGGCCTCCACCCCGGTGGGAGACAGCTCCACCACACTGCGACAGTTGGGGCATTTCAGGGGCCGGGGGCGCCAAATGGAGTAGTTGACAGATGCCTGCAGAACACTGTCCAGGCAGGCCTTACAGAAGGTGTGTGAGCAGGGCAGGACCCGTGGATCACAGAACAGAGAGTAGCACACGGAGCATGTGAGGTCCTCCTCTAGGTCCTCCATGACAAAGGTGTGGCAGTGCAGGTCTATGGAGGAAGAACCATGACAATCGGAATAAACGAGTGGTCAACGGTGTTACCAAGTGTATTATTTCGTCCTGAAAGAGGTATCTCTGTTCTACGTCAAAAAGGTGCATCCTTGGTCTTCTGGATCTCGAGATGTCTCATTTCCCCAGGTTGAAGCTTTGCTCGTGTAGTGTGGATAATAAGAGGCTCTAATATAAACATTTTAAATGTGAATAATAAAGCTTTTTAAATTAGTTTAGGGAACTTTCATGTTGTCAAACTAATAATGTCACTTTAAATCCAAGGGGGGGTTACATTGAAAACCACTGAGCGGCTTCTAATTCTGCGTCCCGGCTGCACGGTTACTGTGAGTGTATGGGCAGCCTGCTCCAGTTACGCACAGCCCGGCAGCAACAATACAACGGTCTCTACGTCAAGTGTGCGCACACACAAACACCCCCCTTAGTGGATAGGACAGGCCTTTTATCCGCTCAACCGACCCCGAACCTGATCTCAACCGCCAACCAGCTTGGCAGCCAGACTGGACCATATGTCCAGTACTCGGAACTAGCCCTCCAGCCAGAATTAAGAACGGAGTAAGACATTCGATCTAACTTGTGTTCGATCGGTCATTTTTACAGTCTATGTTTTGAAGTGCATGACACGGTGTACACCCGCGACTCTACGTTCCCAACATGCACGTAACCATTAAACCAGGGTTGTAAACGGTGACATGCAGGCGGACTTGAGACCATGGTGCGGAGCCACGACGCCCACCCCGGACCAGCGCAGACCAATCGCTCCAGACCAGATCGTGTTCGATCACAACTGGTCGATTTAAAAAAAAGTACTCCGCAAGAATAACGACCGGCCGAGCACATACAAGTAGAATTAATTTCACCAATCCACCGAGAATAAAGCTGACAATAGGGCAGCGGATACTCACCAACTAGCTGTACGCAGTGCCTAGTCTTCCTGTCCGAGCTTTCATTTCTGCTGTTGATCTGCTCGCAGTGCGCATGCGTATAAACTCGTCCAATCACATTCGAGGCCCGTCCTGTTTAAACTCAAGTCTGTTTAGTGTCTCACTCAAGTCAGAACTGAGGAGCAAATGCATAGCTTCTAAGTTACAGCATCTAGAAACTGCGTTAGCAACAGCAGTCCTACATAATGTGGATGCTACATATAGGAAGGATACTCCTGACACTGGCTACAATGCAAGGAAGGACATTTATGATAATAATAGGTAATAACTCCCAATGAAATTACACAACCAACTCACACACACACTCACGCTCACACTCAGCTGAATTTGGGTTTCACTATTTATTTTCTCTTAGACAACCTATCAAGTAGCAGCCCATCTCTCAACAAGTTGAGCACCAGCTTGTTCTACCATCTCATAAATTTAGATTTGAAACCACGTTTTTCTTTTGCTAACAAGGAATGCTGCAAAAAAAAATACCCTAGGTTCAACAGAAGTTTATGACCACAAGTGTTACCTTTTTTTTTTTTTACTACAGTGTTTTTCAAGTAAACACAAATAAGATGGGAGGCTGGACACCTATGGTAAGGAGAGGGTCGGGGCCGTGGTAGAGGGAGGGAGAGCGCAATGAAACCTTGTTCAAGGGGTCATTTGTTTAAAAGAGAAACAAAGGATAGCTCCATTTTGACACACAGGGCACCTTATACCCTTGAGCAAGTGTGTGTGTGTGTGTGTGTGTGTGTGTGTGTGTGTGTGTGTGTGTGTGTGTGTGTGTGTGTGTGTGTGTGCGTGCGTGTGGGGGGGGGTTCCACCCCCTCTTAGTTGAGCTAATAGAGAAGCAGATTCAATATTACCGCTTCTGGAAAACAAAACATTGTCAAATCTTATTTTTTCTTTAAGTATCCCTAAAATGCATGGAAATCCCCAAAATAAAACAGATTGTGGTGGGATGGTGCTTATTAACGAAAGCTGGCAGGTCTGACCTGTAAACCAACAGACACCATCTGAAAGACTTTGCAGAGCATGTGCAAAACGGTTGAGAGATTTCTGGAATAGGACTCTATTTAAGGACCGGGGGACTGGGAGACATGTAACATTTCAACAGCACAGTTTTGACTTAAAAATGAAAATTACAATGTGTATACAGCCTAAGGAAACTAAAATACCCTAAAAAAATAACTGTGCTATAGTTAGGTACATGCAAAAAGGTTATGAATCACAAACCTACATAAAATGGCCATTAGTTTTAATGTCCCCTTGTGAAGAGTCAAAGCTATGGCAACAGTACCACGGAGCAGTG
>OMKQ01042018.1:6007-23436 GCA_900302335.1 Phycis phycis
CTCTGACTCTACACAATAAAGCTACACACAGAATGATGACACCTTGAACGTGCAGAATATAGACAGGCGCCTCCGACAATTATCAGCTCCGCTTCCAAAGCAGTCACAGTAACCTGTGGAATACCGTTCCTGGGTGCCTCCTCCAGTCAGCTTGCTATCCGCTATAGTTCCCATCCCCGATCCCCGACCATATCCCGCGCCCCCGAGCAGCACTCGTAACCGCCAGGCCCGGCACGCCTCACCAGCCAGAGGGCATGGTGGCACGGGACCCGCCGCAGGGGCCGCCCCAGGACAGCGAGTACCAGCACCAGCGACGGCTCTCCAAGACCCCACGTCCCGGGGACTGGAGACCCGTTCGGGACAACGGGATGAAGCGGAAGTCGCGCAAGAAGCTCCAGGCTATCATCTGCATTCTGCTCGTGGAGCTGTGCGAGAGGTTCACCTTTTTCGGCATCGTCTGCAATATGATGCTCTTCTGCACGGTGAAGTTGGGGTACGGCAACTACCTGGCTGCCACCGTGAACCTGTGCTTCGTGGGGGTCAGCACCCTCACGCCGGTCCTGGTGGGCTGGTTTGCAGAGACCTACATGGGGAGGACAAAGGTTCTCTACTTGTGTGCCTTCCTTCATTTTTTTGGTGAGTGTGTTCAAATATTCAAATGTTGTTTTTGTTTTCTTTGGCATTGCTTCATCAAGGCATTATTGATAGATGAAGATACTGATAATCGACATAGAATTACAGTTAAGATTCCTTCCATACACCTTATCTTCACTTAAGAATAACAATACTTACTTAGTTGACTGTTGACCATGTAACTCACTTGAAAGTGGTTTAATCAGTGGCAATGATAGTGAAGAGAGCATAAACCGCCCCAAAGAGTTTTGATGTCCACGGAAACAACCAATGAGGTCTGGACTTCACCTGCGCCCCTGCGCTCTCTAGGAACAGCCATGCTGCCCGTGGTGGCGTTTCCGTTCGAAGACTTCTACATTGACACGCACCACATGACCCACCAGCTGAATCCAAGGGAGCAGCAAATCCTGTTCTACACGGGCCTGCTGGCCGCCGCCCTGGGCATCGGGGGAATCAGAGCCATCCTCTGCCCCATGGGGGCCTACAGTCTGCAGGGGTACAATCAACACCAGCTCCTGTCCTTCTTCAACTGGTTGGTTTGGCTGTCCACTGCGATTTGTGTGTCTTTGTCAAGTATAGTATAATCTATTTGTGATTGAAGGAAATGTATTTGTTATGTTATACCTCACTGTCATTTGTACGTTGTTTTTTTTAGGTTTTACTGGCTGGTCAACTTGAATTCCACCATTGTATTTCTGGCCATCGCCTACATACAGCAGTCTGTGGCTCAGAACCTGGGCTTTCTCATCCCCTTCACCTCTGTGCTGCTGGCCCTGATCGCCATCCACATGATGCGGAACCAACTCACCTTTAAGCCAAGGAAAGGTGTGACACTACATATAGACGTGAACACACATGCATGCCCTAACACATACATGGACAACACATCTAACAAAAGCGAGCAAGAGATCGCAGTGAATCCACCTCACTGCAGTGACTTTGTCTCCCTCGTAGGCGGTTCACTTCTGACCACGTTGGGGGTTTTTCTCAACTCCTTCAAAATGTGCTGCCTTCGATCTCGACACCTGAGTGGCGACGTCGCGTCGTGGTTCGACAGGGCGAAGGAGAACAACGGCGGACGCTACAGTGAGACCCACGTGGAGAACGTCAAGGTGCTGGCCAGGCTCTTTCCCCTGTACAGCCTGCAGCTGCTGTACAGAGCCTGCATTACACAGGCAGGTCCTTTGTGCTAAGTTGTCTTTGTCATTTTGTCTGTCTACTCTCTTGCTCTACCTTGATGTGCTTGAGGTATATTTTTCCTACTTACAGCGTTATACTTTTATTTTTAATTCCTATGCTTGTCCTGTCATTTACATCCTTATTTCCCCTTGTGTTATTAATAAATTACATCTTATCTTATCTTCTATTATTGGGATTTGACTATTTATTTACTGGAGTTGGACTGTTTATCATATGCTATACATAATCATAGACAGTACCTATATAATGCTGTACATACACTGCCTTGCAGATTCCTTCAGGGTACTACATCCAGACCATGCACTCCAACCTCCACCATAAAGACGTCCTCTTGCCCATCGGTCTCATGAACGTCATCAGCATCCTTCCTCTGCTGCTCTTGGCCCCGCTCATAGAGTGCGTCACCACCTGCTACCTCTCTGCGGAGAAGGTTCCCCTGGCTCCTGCCAAAGTCATCGGTAGGCACCTCATCATATCCCTTCATATCTCCACATGTATCACATCATATGTGATACATGTTAATTACATTTCGTACTGATATTGTATATCATATATCATATTCATATTCATCCCATACTGATAGTATAAATCAGATCACTATTCTATTGTATTTTTTCAATGCCACTGCATTTTTCTATTTTTTTTTTTATTTTTTTTTTGTATTGTATTTATATGTACCCTGGCTGCTACGGTGACCCAATTTCCCTTCGGGGATTGATAAAATCTAAATAGAGATTGTGTTTTGTAACACGATTCGTTCCAAATCTTTTTCTGTGCGTAACTTGTCCTTTTTCGGTGACTCCAACACAACATCTATGATCCGTGCTCCAGCCTCTCATCGCTCTCCTGTCTCCCTGCTCCAGCCCTGGGCCATGGTTGCGCAGCCCTGTCCGTACTGGTGGCCGGTCTGTGTGAGCTGCACAGGAAGGCCTACCCCCTGGTGGAGCAGACCCTCTCCGGGAAGGTGCTCCTGGTGTCGTCCATGCCCTGCTTCCAGCTGGCTCCTCAGTACGTCCTGCTGGGCCTGGCGGAGGCCCTCGTCACCCCAGCATGTGAGTAGAACCCCGTTCAAGTGGGACCGGAACTGGATCTGAGCCCTGATCTGATTTTTATTTGTTTTTCACTGGACAATATGGTCTCACCGCGCTGTTGAGCCCGAGACCTGGGGTGTAAGCGCATGGGCAGGCTAGCGTGAACTACAAGAGGGTCTGACGGCTTCCCCGCTTTTCTCATCACCCAATAATTGGCAGGTTCTCTTATATCTTTTCAACTGACTCCTAGTCATATCAGAGGGCTCTCCCTGCACTTCCTCACTCTGTCCTATGGAGGGGGCTGTTTCCTGGGGGCCCTCCTCACTCAACTGCTGTATTTTGTTTCAGGAGGTAAAGTATGAAGTGATTATTTGATAAATTATTCAGGAATAGAGATTGTGGATGTAATGTGAGTGAGTATATTGATGAAATTCACTCAAATGTGGGGGTTTTTCCCAACGGAATAGTTGAAAACAACAATGCTTAAATCATGTCAACTCAATTCCAGGAAACTTCTACCCATCTTTACCCCATGAAGGAAACCTTGAAAGGTTTTTCTTCATCTTGGCCACATTAATGGCCATAAATGCCCTGGTGTTCTGGAAAATATCCTACAGGTATATATCACACAACCTCATATTAAATGAACCTAAAATGAGATGAATTCAATTACAATGATGAGCTAGTCCTGTATGCTTTTCTGTTTCTTTTTCGGTCCACCCAAGGTACATAGACCTGAGTGTCCAGGGCAGGGGACTGACAGTCAGCCCGCTGGCTGAGAAGCTGCTGCGCTACAAGGCCTGCCTGAGGTTTTATGACACCGTGGAGCACTCCTACACAAACGCATCCATTGAATCCATCTTGTGATTCATGAGTTCTCTCAATGGTTCGATATGGATCAGGTAGCGCGGGCGCTACAGAACCCTACGGATCCTACCTTTTGTTCGACATGTGTTGTGGAAATTGTACCTTGAGACTTTAGGGAGACTCGATACAAATGTGTTTGAGATACAATTAAGCTGTTCTGTTATATTGTTATTATATTGTACAACAAAATTATTTATGACATTATTTATGATTATAATCTTTCAATAAAACTAACTTAACTTGTTGTGTCAATGCCTCAGCTCTTTATGTTAATTGTATATATGTAGGCTACATATAGAATACACTCTTAACTCTACTACGTGAAGGCAGATCTTAACAGTCCAAGTCCAGTCCAATATCTGTTTATTTAAAGTGAGCAGCTCTAATGGCACTTGAAAATGTTATGTTATAGATTCAGCTAGCAGCCTACATTTTTTGTGATATTTGCAAATGGATATGTATATCTAAAAAAAGCAACAAACTATGGCATATTGTGCTTATGTAGACATTTAGTTATCCTATAGTGTGGTTGCTGGTGGCCTGGAGTGAATATTTCTAGTAATACGACTCAAAACGCCAAAGATGACAAAACACATCAACACGCGAGATTTCGACGAATAACGCGAGATGTACGTCGTCACCCTAGAAACAGTGCAAGTGTTTGTTTTTGTGTGGATCCCACCGATGCTACCACTTCGTATAGCATCGTACTAGATGGATTTACCGCATCCCATTAGAAAACATCTTGAAGATTTTTCGCGAAACGTGTTCAGTGATCCGAGCAGGACTGAGCTAACCCCCGAAGACCATGCCACATATTTGGAGCACAGTGAGTGAAAGTGAAGTTGTTATGAGCTAACATACATTCACTGCCCTCCCTCAAATCAAGTAGCGTTGCCCATGAAAGCTGAGCTAGCTGACCTATTTTCGTAGTTAATTAGAAGTTAACATTTGTTTCGGGTTGGATTTTACCCAGGCCGAGAAGTCGTATCCTGTCTCCCACTCCAGATGTCTCTGTACTTCAACATGTGGTTCTTCCCCTTGTGGTGGATCAGTGAAGTCGTGATGCTTCACCTCAAGGTAAACAAACACGCCTATCCGGTCCAAAAACAAAATGCACCCTACTTCAAAAATAAAGTTAGTCGTGTAGAAATGATGTCTTGAGCTCCTGTTCGCAATAGCTGCTTTTGTTTTGACGTGATTGCATTTTGTTTCCAGTATTCAGCCCTTCCAGACTACTACAAGTTCATACTCGTTACTGTCATTGTTGTGATGACGGTGATTGAGGCTATACGACTCTATCTAGGCTATGCTGGGAATCTACAAGAAAAGGTAACCCAAACCACCTCACACGGAGGCTGTGCTGTGCTGTGCTGTTCTAGAAACGTCATTTTGTTGTCCTGATATAGTTGTCTTCAGACGACCGCGTAAGGGGTTTTTCTTATTTAATATTCCTATTTTGTCTCTATCTTCTAAAGGTACCAGAGCTGGCAGGTTTCTGGCTGCTGAGCATCTTGCTACAGTTTCCATTGATCCTCTTCCAGCTTTTCAACGAGTCCATTATTATTCTGCCTCTGGAAAGAGGGGTTCACATCGTCCTTGGCCTTTTTATACTCACACAGGTAAGATTGCATGGCTCTTAAGAAAGAATGATAGCAATATTAATAATTTCCTTTCAGTATGTCAGTAGTATTGAGGACTATATTCTGGGTTGAGCTGTAATGTAATTTGATTTGTTATTAGCCAAGTCACTGAAATTTGAATATAAAACCCACAACATGAAGAACGCACACATTATAGTGTATTGTATAGCCGGCTGTACTGGAACCCACAATTGGATAAAAGTGCCTGCTCAATAGTAGTGAATATGAGTAAGTATCTTCGTTTGTACGTTAAGGTGTTCCATTAAGTGTCCTCTTTCTGTTGTCCCCCGCAGGCTGTGTGGGGCTTTGCAGCGCTGCGTGAGATGGTCAGACACACGGAGAGCCTGTTTCATCTGCGTCAGTTTGATTAAATGCTGAATTAGTAGACCATTGTCCAGTGGACCAAACACAGCACACGTAGTAGTTATTGTTGATTATTTTTTTCACAATATGAGATGTCAAAGAACAGTGTTATTTGCTTTTATAAAATATATATTTTTTGTATTTAAGTCCATTTGTAGTCTGCATTTGTCTGGGCTGCTGGGTTGGTGCGGAGTGACTGGCACTGATAACAATAGCCGTAGGCTGCTGATGCACGTAATACTCAATATTTAATAATCATTTCATAAGACGGACTGATCACAGACCTCTGTTTGTTTACGACCTCTGGCGTACATTCATACTTTGGATATTGTTGCACAATGGAATATTTTATCTGATCATGGTGATCAGGCATGCCTTTGAAACGTTAATCAAGTCATCAGCATCATTATTGTCTGCTCATGAACACGGACAGGTTAGGGATCTATACGAATATAATAACGTCAATGTAAAGGTATTACATAAACCATGACTTCATTTTCCACTGTTCCACTTTTAACTCATTTGTTTAATTTGAACACTTTTCATCCATGTGTAGAAGACAGGAATGCAAAACAAATATTGACACAATAGGGGGACGCGTTGAGTGGGTTGTCATCCCCACACCACACCGTGCGCTGTGGGGGGAGCAGGCAGGGGCTGATCTCAGCGTCTGGAGACGTCACTCTTCCCCAGCTTGCTGTCAGACTGGGAGAAAGTTTTGTGCCCCGAGTGCAGCAGCCAGGCTTCTGTCGTCTGTGGAGAGTCGGCATCACGCTGGGGAGACGACAGCACAGGAGGGCTGGCTGGCGTGCCACTCGCTGAAGGTGGAAAAGCTCCTTTCATATCCAGCCCCAATGAGTGTCTGTCGCGCAGAACCGTTCACGATGGCAATCGTGAAGAATTTGACAAGCAGGCCGGGCTCTTACCAAATGTTATGAATTCCACTTTTTATTTGTGTTATCTACAGCATTATCACATAACACACCTAGATTTGGCTAAATCCAATGGGGTCTGTCGTGTCAAGTTCAAAGATAAAAAGGGCATTCACCACAAAAGTCATTGCTTCTTTAACAACGATGGGCTACACCCTTATCCTGTTATTTCCGATCGTCGCGGTCCCTGGGAAATTGGGTATCTGCCGCGATGATCCAGGATGACTTAGTGGCTATCGAAGCTCTCCCTGTCCCTGTTCAGCCCGTCCCCCACCGGCCGGCAACAGAGCTGCTGAACGGCTCGGAAAATAGAAGAATAAAAACCAATTGTGAAAATATAAAATTCATTGGAAAAGACTGTAGAAATAAACAGAAGTCATAGATAGGCAGCATGGATAAATCCACAAAAAATAAACATTGATAGAAAAAGAAATATACATTTATTTGCTATATTTAGTTCCGTATTCACAATGAAACCCCTATTTTCAGCGGTGTAAGTGAGAGCTGGATGTGTCACCTTTTGAGCAGAATCCTCTGTGATGATGAGGCTGAGGATGAGCTGGTGTTTGTTGCGGGGGAGATGAAGGGTGAAGGATCCCCGGGTGGCAGGTTTTGCACGGCCACCCTGGGGCCGTCTCGCTCCGCGTGAGACTGAGCGCCGCTGGGCTTTGAGACCCACGGCTCGGTGCCTCTGACGGACAGGATCTCCGGAACCACCTTGAACTGGATGCCAGAGTGGGGTCTGGGACGGGGACGACACGCAAGCCTCTTCAGGCAACGCTCTCCAAAGTCCCGAATGACAGTTCCTCCACCGTGCTCCAGTTTGAGCTTTAAACGTGTACATGCAAATGCGCTTTTGTGTCTTTTGCATAAAGACCTGTCGGTAGTCGGCGTCTGAGGATTAGGCCGCCTCCCTGAAAGGACAACAAGCGAAACCATCTTTAGTCCAATCTTTAGTATTGCACACCGATTGTGCCAATGCACTATTTTACCATGAAGTACTTTAGGAGACTCTTTTATTTTTTTTCAGAGAGACCTCCATTTTCTTCACAAGCTACAGGATCATCATGGAGCAGGCAGGGGTTCGATACTTTTTGCCGGAGGCACACGCGGCCCCGTCGACGCTCACCTCGCGGGCCTCGGTGACAGAGCGACGACAGCGACAGCAGGGACCGCCGTTGCCGCTGGCGGTCGGCCTCGGTGGCGTCCGACGGCGCGGGAGGCAGCGCGCTCAGGTACAGCAGCTTGGTGGCGCACGTGTGCCTCGCTCTGCTGTCCTCGCCGTCCGCTGTGTCCCCCGCGAGAACAGGAGAAGACGTTAACGTTACGGTGACTTCCTGAGGCTCAGCCGTCGCGCCGCGGCGCTGCCGGTACCGAGCCGGAAACCTCGCGACGGATGTTGTCGAGCCGAATCAAATCCCTTTTAATCTGTAAATCGCTATACTGAACGAGGAAGATTAGGGATTTTGGTATGTACTGTATGCGGATGTTTTGCTGCATCTATAAAACTTTCATCTGATTAAAGTGGCGCTTTAATCAGGATGGCATACAAGCTGTCTGCTGTATCTGCCTGTCCCTTGACATTCTTCTTGTGTTTTCTTGATAGAAACAGCAAAGCAATTGCATGGTCGAAATCTATGCAAGCAGTGGTAGCCCGTGCTGCATGCATAGATGAGGCCCTCAAACTGACCATAGAGGTGGCTACCAGTGTGAGCCACTATACTGGTGGACGTGTTGAGCTGCGGACAGGTCCGGTTCACACGGCGCAGGTACGCGTGTGCCCGCGGAGCACCCAGACATTCGCTCTGTGAAACGACAGAGTAGACCACAAAGTCACGCATCACAACAGAGACCAACAGAACCGCCTTTGAAGTCGCTGATTTCACATTCTCACGTTGTCGGTAATTCCCTTTCAAGTATGGGTTATACTCGCATTCAGACATGATATACATTTCCCATTCCAAACAGCACCTTGACCTGCTCTCTGCCCTGCCACAGGGTCACGTGACCGATCTCCCTCGTGTGACTGGCCGGCCGGGGAAGGAATGCAGACGGGCCAATACCCCTCACAACAGAAGAGCCCTTGAAGGAAGGAAGGAAATCTTGTGATGTGTGCCGGCCATTCTGCGCCTGCATTGCATCAGATCCCCACCTGATCCCACCTGATCCCACCTGCTCTTTCCTCTTGTGTGGCGCCACCGTCTTCTCTTGGCTCCTCTCCTTCACCATGGCATCAGTGAGTGGGCTGGGCATCTTGGGGGGAAAAAAATACAATAAAAGACCCGTCGCTGATCACCACGCTCGGCAGCCGGGTCAGAAGAAGGGTGCGTGGCTAGCCATTCCCGGCTCCGCCTTCCATGGCTTTCTCTTGAGGTATTTCCGACAGAACCCTGTGGTACCTGGGCCTGTGTGGCCGTTGTGGCGACCGCCTCCTGCCGCAGGCGGTTCCTCTCTCGGCGGGTCCGTCGGTGTTTCCTGGCCTGCAGAGAGAGACCGAGAGAGAGAGAGAGAGAGAGAGAGAGAGAGAGCAGTACGGTGTCAGCTGTGTCGATGACCAAGAGAATAACCCGCAGGACTGACTTCACGGTCAGCCGGCGGTCACGGCGCGAGGCCGGACGCCTGCCGCGCTGTTGGCTCATACTTGCGTCTGCGCGGCGGCGCCTCGCTTCATAAGATGTAGCGGCGGCCCGTCCGACTCTGAGCTGTCTGAGCCGCTGGTGCTGCCGGAAGCAGATGAGCAGTGATTTGAAACGTATAGAAACGTATAGAAACGTATAGAAACGCGGCACGGTGCCTCATGCTGTGCGCGCCGCCGCATTCCGTGGATTCGTCGTCACCTGGATTCGAGGTCAGAGATGGAGATGCTGCCGTCCACGTCTTGGCCCGAACGCTTCCTTACCCCCTGCCTGAGCAATGCTGTCAGCTCGGCCAGACACAGAGCAGTCTGAAGCACACACACACACACACACACACACACACATCAAACTCCACAATCTACTCATGTTATAAGGGCCACAGAGACCAATCAAATGACTGAAGGATAAAATAAAATCATGCCAAAAAAAGCAACCTGACGGAAACTCATTTTACTGGTACTTCACACAGAGCTGACTGAGCCCGCTCAGCTTGGCGCTTATCGGGTCACCTTGGCCGGATCCGGGTCACAGTAGTCCAGCAGGGTGTCACAAAAGTAGTAGCCAAAAGACTTCAGGTCCCGGGTGGTGAAATGGGTCCCACTCCTGCCACCTAGCGTTTACAGTTGGTTTGTTACAATTGCTCGAAACCACCTTCATCAACATGAAATACACGCAAAAAAACACAACATGCCACCTCCAAAAGTCGACTCTGTGATGTAACCGTTTAATAACTCACCAACAGTGGAGTCTCCAAAAGTCGACTCTGTGGTGTAACCGTTTAATAACTCATCGAGAGTGGAGCCTCCAAAAGTCGACTCCGTGGTGTAGCAGTTTAATAACTCACCGAGAGTGGAGCCTCCAAAAGTCGACTCCGTGGTGTAGCAGTTTAATAACTCACCGAGAGTGGAGCCTCCAAAAGTCGACTCCGTGGTGTAACAGTTTAATAACTCACCGAGAGTGGAGCCTCCAAAAGTCGACTCCATGGTGTAGCTGTTTCTGATGCCCAGCCGCCACATGACGACGCGCCCGGTCCCCTCTTTGCTCTTCTGCACCCGGAACTTGCAGCTCCTGAACGAGAACTGAGAGGCGCCCGAGTCATTGCCATCGCACAATAATTCAACATCGAAGCAGTTGAAAGACCCAAAAAGTCACAACGAGGCACATGAATCCGTAGAGGCCCGAACACGCCGACATACACATAAGGTCATGAGGTCGGGCTTTCAGTGAAAGACGTGGCGGAATGATGACGTTCGAACGACTGGGCGGCGACTGGAAAGTGCGTTACCTTGTCTTTGGCATTTTTGCTCATCATCAGCGGGAAGACCCTCTCGTGGAGCTGCGGGGACGCGGCCTCCCGGTCGCCACAGCCGTACATGAACACGTTGTTTTTACGACTGTGGCCGTGGAAGTCGCAGTAAAGCACCACGTCCATCTGTGCGACCAACCTGCGGAGGACATGCGACGTGTCACCGAACCGACCTCACCGAACCTCCTCACCGAACCGACCTCACTGAACCTCCTCACCGAACCTCCTCACCGAACCGACCTCACCGAACCTCCTCACCGAACCTCCTCACCGAACCACCTCACCGAACCTCCTCACCGAACCGGGCGTGTGAGCGTTGCAGCCTGTGTGCGTGTCCCGCCCTCACCTTTTCACCATGTTGCGCGTGTGCCAGACGCAGGGGAACGCGTTCTTGAGTATTGTCCTGTAGTTCCGGTTGAGGTCCCTGCCGGCCAGGGAGCAGCGGTAGTTCCCCACCACCACGCCGTCTGGGTTAAGCATGGGCACCACCTGCGGGAAACAGCAACACAACGGGACGTCGTCCAACATGTGCCACCTCTTCCGGTGGGAAACACGGAAGAGGTGGCACATGTCGGACGTTTCGATCATCACCTTGAAAACAAAGGTGTCCCTGAGCAGCCGGGCGTCGTCCGAGTCGCCCAGCAAGAAGTCCAGCAGGCCCTCCATCATCCAGGACCCGTTGGTCTCCCCCGGGTGTACCCGAGCCGTCACCACCACGGCCTTCTTGGCCCTCGGCCCCTCGGCCCCCCGGCGCCGCTCCGGGGACGTGATGGTCAGCACGTGGACGGGGTTCCCGCCCAGGCTGTGGCACAGCACCCGGAGCTTGCAGTAGGCCCTGGTTCCCGGGCGGGAGGTGAGGCGGCCCAGGTACTGCTGCAGGCGGGAGTAGGTGTAGGGGTAGCAGTGGGCCAGGTAGCAGGTGTCCGCGTCGTACGGGAACTGGCAGGTCCAGGTCAGGGAGTGCAGGGCCGGGCCCTCGCTGCTGTGGCTTTCCAGGCTCGTCTGGCGGGGAGAAAGGGACGTGCAAAGGCTTGTTTGTTTGTAAGGCCTGCAGCGAGGGCGGTTGTGGCTCAGCGGTTAGAGCGCATGCTTTGCATGTACGAGGCCCCCGGGGTCAATCTCCAGCAGCTCTGAGATGTGGACTAAGGGCCACTCAGTTTAAAAAAATTAAATAAATAAATAAACCCATCTGAAGACCAATTTCACAGCGCAGCTTTAGCTGAGACCACATGTTGCGTGTGGAGATATTGTCTTGTGAAATGAAACGCAAAGTAATTTCAGGACTTCTCATTGTCGCTGCTCTTCCTCTCAAAACAAATAGCGCTTTGTTCGTGCGCGGTTCCATCCTATGCTATTTCCTGCCCGTTTGAGGGCTCAGGGTAAGAGACCTTTGAAACTGTAGATGTGATTCAGGGCTCTACAAAGAAAACGGTGGTGAAGCGAGGGGAAGGGGCCTCTTGAACTAAAACATGAACAGGCGTTTATCAAGGCTTTTGAGAACAGAATTCACATCTCTCCCGATTTCTTGCATAGCACTGCATGTTTTATATTCCGCATCTGACGAGCTCAGCCGACGTGGCTAAACAAATGTAACCAAGCACTGTTACTCAGAGTGGAACACTACCCAATTAGTAATGGATACCGTGTGCGCTGTGCATTGCTTCTGGTTCAAACAATCCGGCACATTAAAAGCTCTTCTCTGAAGGGGTTTGAGATTTTCGATGACGGCACAGCGCACACTGACAAACCAGCCAACCAACAGCTCTGAAACAAGCTAATCCTGAAAGATTAAACGCTGTGGAGGCGCAAGTCATAATGGAAGACGCGAAGCACACTTAACAATAAGAAGAAGGGGCATTCAGCAGACCCTTGTGTCCAAAGCGACTCACAATCCGTACATGTATGGGGTCCGACATGTTGACAGTTGGAGGAGGGGATCGAACCGCCGACCCTCCGGCTTAGCGGACGACCCGCTCTACCCACCGAGCTACGCCGCCCTACAATAAGGGTAATAATGCCCGCCCACCTGAGGGTGATGGCGATAATACTTGATGTTGGAGCCGGTGCGATGCCAGCCCGTCCCGGTCTCCTCGGCGGCCCTCTGGGAGTACAGCAGGGGCCTCATCCCCTGGGAGTACAGGCTGTGGCCCTTCATCAGGTTCACGATGGTGAAGCGGTACGTGACCCCGGCCTTCGCGCGCCGCACCCGGAAGTAGAACCACTGGGTGTGCTTGCTGGTGTACATGTCCGTGCGCAGGGTGAGCTCATAGTTATGAGCACCCCTGGGTGTCGGGAGTGACACATAAAGAGGGAGAGAGGTGGGAGTGGATGGGGGGAGAGAGACAGAGGGAGATTCCGTTACCCTAAAGATCGGACAGATAGTTGAATAATGAATGCGTGAATGGCGACTTAACTGAAACTACACACTGACAGATTAGGGAAACACGGACGTACACTTGAATGGCCTTCTGCAGGTTTCCACTCTCAAAGCGCGACTCGAAGTCGAGGGGTGGGTCCTCCGGGCGCGCGGCGCAGGCCGCGGCTCTCCTGATTGGCCCACGGCTCCCCCCGACACGAGAGCACGTGAAATATGGCTTCTTAGTGGCTGCGTGGGGAACAATGGGGTGGAGGGACATAGAAAGCAATTATACTTAATTTAAAAGTCTGTAAAGTCAGTCGTCTACGTTATCCAGAGGGGAATTTTGCCCGATAGTGTTGTTGTTGTTGTTACAACTTGAGTCAATAGAAAAGCAGACATGTAAAATCTGAGTCCTTGTGACGATTAAACTACACGCGGCTGACATGTTGTTGGTGTGCACTTGCCGAGGTCAGCGCAGTAAACCACGACTCCCCTGTCCTCCCCCACTGGGACGGGTGCTCTCTCGAGGCCCGTGGGCTGGTAGAAGGGCTCAGGCTGCGGGGGGTCCCAGTCTGAAACAACACATCCGACAGCAGAGCTCACTGGCTGGGAACATCCTCGTTATGGTCAGGAATGGTTTTATTTAAGCATGTGTGTGATGGGCCGTAATTGGACGGTCCTCATTGGACCGTTCTACCTGAGGGGAATGAGCAGTCAACACTTTGTTAACATCTGAGTGATTTCATGCCAAAATCAAGCCAATATTGCCATCATAATGTTTTTTTTTTTTGTTGCTGTATTGATGCAAAAATATTGTGATGCTTGAGCATTTATCAGTAGTCCTTGACGCCCAGCTTTGAAACTAGTCATGCTCTTATTTGTTGTATGTCCTGGCACTTTAATCTTTACTCTTTATAATTCGGCACTTTGATCGCTCTTTGTAATTCGGCACTTAGTCAGAGATGTTGTACACTAGCAATGGTTAATCTAGCACTTGAAATGCTTGAAATCTGTTCTGGTAACTTCTTACTGTATTAGCAGCAATGAAATGTTTCACCTTCTGATGACAAACTCTTTGTAAGTCGCTTTGGATAAAAGCCTCTGCTAAATGCCCTAAATGTAAATGTAGTAAAGAAACAGTCTTAAAAAACGATCAATGTTTTTTTTCTCCAATCTTTTTGGCCATCTTTCGTCATGACCCTTTAGGATACTGTAACGACCCAACGCGATGCGTGTGCATAACAGCAATACTAACCAATGTGCTGGATAATGTCCTCGATGACCTCACTCTCCAGAGGCCAGCGGACTCCCTGGAACGGGTACCCGGAGGAAGGGAAGGTAAACAGGTCCTGAGGCTCCCGGAGTTTCAATTTTGGTCGGCCGTCATCAAAGTCAACAAGCAGCTGCCTGGTTCTCAAAGCCTGGCTGAGGTGCACGGACCCTTCACATGAGACATGCAATCTAATTCAGCTTCATAATAACATAACCCAGCCAAACGGGATTTGTGATAGAAATAACATGATACTCCAGTATTTTGACATGTATAAATGAAATCCACCTACATTGTTTCATCCATGCTGAATCCTGTCTAACATCTTCTGAGATCGGTTGTTTTTTTTCAGGGCTATCCACAATATAATCCCTCATTTGGCTGCTGGCAAGCACACTGCTATGGGAGCTGTTATCTCTACCTGCATGAAAGACACATGCAATGCAAAAAAAAAAATGCTGACACTACTATATTTCACGATCTTTAGAATCCCAGGTTTAACGGTAGAATACATCAGTATAATCCTCAACCAACCCTATTTTGAGATATAGCAGTGTATAAACTGCAGCCCATTGTGACAGTGAATGGCGTGGTTTCCAACTCACATGCAAAGTGTTGAAGACGGTGGAAAACAAATCTTTCGCAGGCATCTCCGCTTGTGTTCTAAAAATGTAAATGTTTAATGCATCACTTGTTTATGTGTTGTGTTTAAATCAAGAAGAGAAAGAACCAGGTACGATGTTAGATCGTCGCAACTCACCAGACTATACTTCTCCTTCATGATGTCCATGGTGTAGCCTTCATGTAACAAGTCACCGCATAGTCTTTGGGGTTGCCCTTGTAAGTGTATGTAGTACATATACATATATACACATTTAACTCATGAATAATCCAGTGTTTTCATTCTATAGAAAAACATCGGACGCCAGGCCTCGCTACATTCATCGTAGCGGACCAAAAGCTAGCGAAACAATCTTTTACTAACTATGTTGCTTAGCAACCGAATTAACAGCGCTGTTACCATGGATGCCCGTCCATTGTCTAATCCGGGTCCATATAAGGCTATACATCCATTATTAATTTGGAACATTAGATCAGAAATGATACATTTGCATTTTTTAATTACACTTGGTCAGTTCTTAGAAGGCAATAGGCCTGAATGGCATCATTTGAATTACATCTATAATTATCTTTCCATTAATTTTAGGATTTGGGAGAGCAAAAGTCAAGTAAAAAAATGAATACATAAAAAAAAAAGTAAAAGAATGACATTTGGTTAAAATCAAGTGAAACATGGTTTAAAAAATGCGTTTAATAACTTTTTACAAAAATGTACAAGTTTGGTGACACCCTCCATCCAAAAAACATGACTCGGCCCATTGACATTATTCGAAATATTGTATGTAGAGTAATCAAAAAACTCAACCAAATGGAAAATCCCTTCAACAGATTTAGGTGGCCATGTCAATTGGGTGCATAGAACACATTCTCAGGACAGATGGGTAATTTGGCACATAATTCACTCTTGTTCGTCATGCTCATACTAGGAAATATGGAAACATAACTGGCCGATTTTTGTGCCAAAAAAAAAAAAAAGACGTAAGAATACTTAAAAAAATATTTATGTTGAGTTATGTTACATCAAAAATGACTATTTAGTTTAGCAAACTACAGAGTGTGCAACTTGTATCTGGTATATCGTTTGACCGTATGCAGAGAAACAAGAGCCAATGAGTCTCAGCCATTAGTCCTACATCGTCGACATTGATATCTTCAGCGAACACAGCAGTGTTCTACACGTTTCATTCAGACTATTAAAAGTTTGGACAAAATGTCACCGTTCGTTACATTACATCTGTGGAGGGCAGAGGCCTGAAGGCAGATCCCATTTGCTTGCAGTGATCCCTGAAACAATGCTTCACATGCTATTTGTCTTCTTCCTCTTCTTCAGACGTTCCCGCCAGTCTTCCGGGAGCGCCTCAAAGTTGGCGTTCCTGTTCGATTTTCCTCTGAGGGAAGGAGAGTACAATTCACAGTTAAGAGAATGGACATTCATGGAAAAAGCAAGCCAGCTGTCTCCCGGAGAGGCCAATCACAAAACAGCCCAGGAAAACAAGAGTTGGTTTGCGTACATTCAAAATGCTTATCAGATTTGCTTTGTTTGGACATATTAACATTGTTAAAGGATATATAATGAACCACATGAACGCTTTTTATACTTTCGGGAAATTGCACTTCAATATCGCTTTGAAACCACATAGTACGGGACAAATGGCCACAGTACAAATAAAAATCTGGCAGATCATCTTTAATCCGGACACACTCTGCCTGTGCACTCGCTGCGCGTGACCGCAGTCTTCCACGGGGCTAAGCAGACCCGCGGTTCAGGAGGTAGAGCCGGCTGACCGCTACTTCCATCCCCCCGGCTCCCCCCGGCCGAGTGTCGAGGTGCCCCTGAGCAAGGCACCTCGCCCTGACTGCTCCCCGCTGAGCTGGCCGCTGCCTCACGGGTCTGACACCGCTGTCGGTGGGAGAACGGTCGACAGTAATCGCAAAGCGCTTCGAGTGTCTTCGAGAAAAAGCGGTGTATAAACGCAGTCCATTTACCACGTCATGTGTTTTGGGGGAGAGGCTTTGGGGGGAGGCCTGAAGGGAACGGGTGGGGTGTTTTTTTTTGGGGTTGGATACATTCAAAATCTAGCTTACTCTGGCTGGTTTCTCCAAACTGGCCTACCTCAGCTTTCAGGCAGCCTGCGTCAACTGCACAACCAAAAACACGACAATAAGCTCGCGTTACAGACAGTTAGCGGGCAGCATCTTACGTCAGCAGCATCTGTTGCTTCCACTCCTCTATGGTCCTCTTGCTGAGCTGATCCCGGTCCTCATCGCTGGAGCTGCTCTTGTCCTCCTCGTCCAGCTCCTTCTGGATGCTCTGCCACTTCTTCACCAGCGAGGGCATCTTGGTCTTGGTCTTTTTCGACTGAGAATATAAAACACAGTGGAAGACCACAACGCTCGTTAAGAGTGAGGAACGAAAAGGCAACAGTGAAACTCGGTTGGCACCAACAACGCGGGCCGGTGACTCCTTCAAGATGCAGCACAAAAAACACAAGCCGGAAGCCGCGTCGCCACCAACCTTGTCCTTTTTCGGCTTCTTGTTCTTGTCTGCCGATGGGGCTTTGGCTGCGG
>OMKQ01042067.1:3385-15717 GCA_900302335.1 Phycis phycis
GGGGGGGGGGGTGGTACCATTCATAGGATTTCAACTGTCAATCAAAAACCATGGGGCCGACAGTATATTAGACAGAGAACATGACCCCGGCAGCCAGCACAAACCCTGAGCTCGTCAATCAATGATCAGATGTGACATTTATTTATCTAAAGGCAGACATTCCCCTCACCTGTTGATCCCTTGGGCCCCGCAGGTCCTGGAGGTCCTGGCGCTCCTGTATAGTATGTTCCTGCAAGGACACCAGGAGTCAGCAGTGGCCCCTTGTCTTACACACAATACAATGCATGTGCCGTATACAAATGTTTCAATACATTCTATGTACAAGGTGTTCTATGCCCATATATGTCGTCGGGTGGACGTTTGTGGTGATTGGAGGCGGGTTATAATGATTGATTGATTTATTGTTGATCTGTACCTGAGCTGGACACAGAGCTTCCAGGTTCTCCTCTGTCTCCTTTAGGACCTGGTCGTCCATAACCTAAGACAATCATCAACACAGATTTTTATTATAAAACCAAACCCGGTCTTGCGTAGCTCCTACCTGTTGTACAACCCAAATCCTAATGCCTTATGTTCTCCTTTGGATATTGTAAATTATTGATTACCAATTAAGGATAACAATGCAGTACTTCAGATTTCATGGATGTATTCCGTCTTGGTTCTAAATGAACCAATATTGTTTAGAACCATCTTGGTTCATTTAGAACCAAGATGGTTCTAAATAATATGGCCGCCAGGTGAATAAGGCCCATTGCAGGACTAAGGGATGTGTGCCAACAGACTGGGGTGTTGAACAGACTGGGGTGTTGAACAGACTGGGGTGTTGAACGTGACGCAGCGTTCACACTCACCTGGCGATCCAGGGGGTCCCGCAGGTCCCTGGGGTCCTGGTCTTGATTCCCCTGAAGAAATGAACATTCACTTTAAATACAGTTTAAAGAATAGGGCACTGCTAAGTTAATAATAATAATAATAATAATAATACTTTGTATTTGTACAGCGCTTTTCTAGACACTCAAAGAAACAATGGCAATACAATACAAAAGTGAATAAAAGATCAAGTATCAACACAAGTATCAACAGAACACAAACAAAAAGCCATTGACTAGGGGCACTGCTAATAGATGAGCGTGACCCCCAGTGTTGTTGTTTGATATGAACGCCATCGAACGTGTTTTGTTACCTGCGCGTCCCGGTATCCCGGGCGGTCCCGGTGGACCAGGGGGTCCGGGGACTGCAGCGCCAGAAGCCCCGAACTGTCCTGGTGAACAGAGACAAGACACGTGTTACAGTAGGAGAAGGCCGCCCCTTCATGCAGTAACTGATGAAGATGTTCCCGCTAGAATACAATGCAATAAGGGGTCACAATGACCAAGGGCGCAGTGCTGTTATAGGGTACTCCTACAGGTGAGAGAACTGGAGGAAGTGCACACTTAGGTGCTCCTCTACTGGAGAAGTCCCTCCCTGCAGTGGACGTGACGCAGTGCTGTAAAGGGTGTTCCTGAATGCGTCAGACTGTGGGGATGGTTTCCTAATGGAAGCCCATCCAGTGGAGGACATGTGAGGCTCCCTTAGGCTTGAGGTTCCCTAAAGGTGCCTTTCTGATGACTCACGCCCACTTGGACACCCTTGTGAGAAAACGCGACAAAGTGTGCGCGTGTGTGTGTATTGTTGTATGTGTGTGTTTAAAGTACTCACTCTCAGCTCTGGATGAGCTCACGGTTTCAGTCGTTCTCACTGATATTCCTGCGTCTCCCTTGGAACCTCTAGGACCTTTAGGACATCAACACACATGTAGCATGGTAGACATTCATTGTCATCCGAGATACGGTTCGATGTGACTACGCGTCAGTCTCATCCACTGTCATCTTTTCTGTGGCTCCATCTAGCGGCGGAGAGTATGTACTACAATATACCCCCCGGGAATTCTTATCCCAGTAGCTGCCATCGGACTAGTTCTGTTGTTGAAACGTCTGTTGTGTTTAGAATATGCATTGTATTTATGTTTATTTTTGCAGGTGTGTTGTTATATATATATATATATAACAACACACACATATATGTATATGTATATATATACACACACATATATGTATATATATATATAGACATAGCAGTTACATTTCTACATGTCTGGGTTAATAAATAAGGGTTAGGGTTAATAAATTAGGGTTAGGATTAACAATAAAGAATAATAAATATGAGACAACATACCAGATGGGCCAGGAAGACCAGCAGGGCCAATGGGACCTGGACAAACAAACAAACAAACAAACAAACAAACAAACAAACAGACAATTAACAAATAAACAATTACAATACAATGCAATGGCTCTGATGCAACGTGAAATGTATAAAAGAGTGCGCATACGTTATGGTTTGTGTCAGGGTTTGATTCAGGTTGTGTGTGAGGGATCGACACTTTAGACAATGTAATGTAATGTATAATGTATATGTATAATGGTCAATAATGTACAGTTAATAACAATAATGCATATTGGATGAGCAGTCTCATGTGTTTAGATGTATCTGTTATGTCATGTGTTCAGTGATAACTCTGGTCCTGGTTCCAGGACCAGGACTAGAGTATTGGTGCTAGAGGTCAGAGCAGAGATGGACCTGAGAGCCCAGGAGGTCCAGCAGGTCCGGGAGGTCCAGAAGGTCCAGGGGGTCCGGGGATTCCCACAGAGCTGGAGCCAGCTGGGGACAGCATCACAGCAACATGAGGACCACCAACACATGTCAAGGTAAACAGAGCCGCCTCGTCCAAAGCAATGGACCACCGTGACCTTATAGGAGCGAGTAGGAGATAGGACGGCTAGGGTAGACTGGGGACATTGTCGTCCAAAACCAGAACCACTAGAAGACTATCCTGCTGCCTTGTCCCTCCAGAACCAATATGGAATCCATTACTAAATGTGATAATATCACTCTGGCCTGTTCTTACCTGCATTGATGACTCTCCCTGGTTCCCCAGTTTGACCTGAAACACAGGTTAAGGATTAACTCAAGGATTAACACTTAAGGATTACACAAGGCTTAACACTGTATATAGCACTCATCAATACGGTATTAAAACATTTCTATATTCACATTTCATCGAGTGATTTTGCTACGCTTTTTATCCACAGCAATTCAAAGACAACCAAAATATGCAATCAATATTGGAGCAGCTGCAGCAGATGAAATGTTTTGTAAATGGTAGACGGAGTATGGGAATAGTCTTACCCTTAGCGCCAGGATGTCCTGGACTCCCTGGTATACCTATGTAAAGATGGACCATGATTTTAGCATGATTTAGCGCAGATGATTTAGTGCCATGATTTTGACAGCCAGACTGTTGAGGTGCTAAAGGTCCCAGTAAAACGTGTTTTTAGGTTTAGCAGTGCACGTCAAACACATACCTGGTGGTCCCTGGAGCCCTGTGGTGCCTGGAGAGGAGGACGAGAAATGTTTGGTGAATCTGTATTAAACCTCAAACCATCAGCCTGTCAGCTGGTGGCCAGACCCCCTGCTGATAGGCTCTGGGTTTGATGCACTGTCCCTGGGTTATGTGTGCGGATATTTGTGCAAGAGCCCTAACACCTTACTGCTCAGAATAAAGAATAGGAAATGTATATATATATATATATATATGAATAAACAACATACAGCAGCAGTATCTAAAATAGAAAATAGGCATGCAAATGAATGACCTGCCCTTCAATGCTCTACTCAGCTGTGTGCCTTTGCTATGAGACTACAGAGTGTACTCTGTAACAGTAACAGTAACAGTACATGCTACAGGAAGTGACTACAGGACACACCTGCAGAGTCACTCCCCATCTTCCGGAAGAGACTCAAAACCCACTTGTTCAGAGTTCACCTGAACCCTGCATAACTATCCTCATGCTCTTATTTGTTGTATGTCCTGGCACTTTAATCTTTACTCTTTGTAATTTGGCACTTTGATTGCTCTTTGTAATTCAGCACTTTGACCGCTCTTTGTAACTTGGCACTTAGTCAGAGATGTTGTACACTAGCAATGGTTAATCTAGCACTTGAAATGCTTGAAACTTGTTCTGGTAACTTTGTACTGTATTAGCAGCAATGAAATGTTTCACCTTCTGATGACAAATGTACTCTTTGTAAGTCGCTTTTGGATAAAAGCGTCTGCTAAATGCCCTAAATGTAAATGTAAATGTATGTGTTACCTGGATTACCAGACTCTCCAGAAGGTCCCGCGGGTCCTCTGATCCCAGGTGGACCGACAGGTCCTTGGTCACCTGGCAACCAAACACTAAATGAACAGAATGACGAGGAACCCTAGGCCCCGCCTAATGCAATGCATAATCTAACCCTAAACCTCACCTAACCCTAACATGGGGATCAAACATCATTTTGACAGAATGATTAAAAAAAAAACCCTAAACCTAACACTACCCCTGATCAACTTTATTCAAATGAGTTGACATAGCAGCAAACAAGCCGACAAAACAGGGAGCAGGAGAGCAAGGTAGTAATATACCAGGCTATGAAGGAAGAGGCTTCAACATGCCAGCCTGTTCATAAGGAAAGTCATTTTTCATATTTGAATATGGCAATAATCTTGTCTTGAATACCTGGGGATCCCTTCTGGCCATCAATTCCAGGAACACCTTTAATAAGAAACAACGTTGAGTGAGTGGTTTATAGGGACATACAGCATGTCAACATTTGACATGTTGCACACATTCTACCGGGCCAATAAATCAAAAACAATAGTCCCTCCCTTCACTACTAATGCCAATATCTGACTTGCGTGGGTCTGCTTCCCCCTAGTGGAATTAATAGTTCACTACGCATCATCAATAACGACCCAGTAAAAGTTTATGTCTATGTAAGATTATATTTTCCACACCGAAAACACTAGTAATATCGCATTCATTGACACAATGGATGCATCCGATTCATTTAGTTTTGTATAAGTACTTTAATCTAAAGCAACTTTTTTAGTGAATACAGATGCATGCCATTAAGGAGCAGGGAGAGGTTTGCTTTAGCATTTTGCTTAAGGATGGCTGCGACAAGTTACACTACATCGGGGACATTTGGAATCGACCCCAGTATCTTTTCTCGGCAATAAAACCTTTGAGGAACACTTAAGGACTGGTTCAATCGCTCACTCTCTCACACAGTCACACTCACCTCTAGATCCTTTTGGTCCATCCAGGCCTGGAAGTCCTGATAAGCCGGTGTTACCTACAGGACATGGTGGGACAAGGTGAGGCCATCCACAACACGCTAGTCCAGATGCTAACGCTAACCATGAAGATGTTGGATTACGTATTGACGTCTCATTCACACAATCTGTGAGTCCATTTTATCTTACCTCCTTGTCCCTTTTCGCCTCGGTCGCCTAAAGACAACAGAGACAAAATGCTTGGTCAGCCCCAAACCCTTCAGCCAAATCCTGTCTCTTTCACATTTAGCTACATTTACATTTCGCCTACATTTACCAAACCTTTGGTATCAAAGACAAACCTTTGATTCCTGTAGATCCAATGAGCCCTCTGTCTCCTAAAGAGTCAATGAGAACCATCATTGTGGCAAAATGAAAAAAATACAGTACCAATGATTAACCCATCAACTAGCCAACAAGACATTCTGATTGGTCGGACCAATTATATATATTTTGTGACCTATCGTACCTTTAAGCCCGGGTGGTCCCGCCTCTCCTCGGAAGCCGGCAGCACCGGGTTGTCCTGGAAACGACAACTTATCGTAAACGTACATAAACACAACTGAGCGAATAACAGACAGAGTTTGGTGTTTAAGAGGTGTTGATCTAAACTACACTGAACTCACCTGGTGTCCCAGGAATACCAGCAGCACCTGTGACACAAAGGAGAATCAATGAAGCCAAAAACATGTTGGTAATAGCATTTCTTTCTTGCCTGCAAGTATAACAATATTGTATTGTTAATAACAGCAAGCTATGTGCATCATAATATTATATACGATATCAATGATTATCATTATGACAGCAAATGTCATGGTAGACTGCACACTAATTATGCTAATGAGCAAAACCCCTGCTGTCTGTCCATCTAGTCTGCTTTATCAACAGTATATACGAATGGTTACATGGGTTGCGTCCTCACCTTTAGGTCCGGGCTGGCCCATTGGTCCCACAGTGCCAGGGGATCCCTGTGTTCCTGGATTACCTGTTACAAACAAACATAAAGATATAAAGAAATAGATAAAACCTTCTCCGGGAGGGGGCCAGCGCTCCCGAATCCTCCTGACCACACCGAGTGCAGCTAACGTCCTCTAGGGAACGCTAATCTTTGAAGACATTGAAGACATTACCCTCTGACTTGCGTTGTTAACTCTTTTTGTGTGTCACATCAAACAGACCCGTCCACGAGTCAACAGGTTCTAACTCATTTCTAAAGCCACCTTCATAACAGCCATAGCTGCAGAGCCTGTCTGCTTCGTCTTTTGCTACACTATAGGCCTGCTCATCCAGTGCCTAAGCCCACGGCAGAGGGACCCGGCCTTCCAGGGAGAAGGCCGGGTCCCTCTGCCGTGGGCCTTCTCAGGTTTCTTCCACCTGGGTTTGGGTTCCTTCAAGCCCTTTAGAGCAGTGGTTCTCCACTGGTCCGGCTTCGGGACCCGCCATCACCCCTTAACGACAAGCCGCGACCCAAATCAAGGAACATTTTCAACTTCTCAAATGTATTCAACATAACATAACAAGTAACTGTGCTATTAAACTATTCAGTCACTTATTCAGGCAATAAAAAATAGACGGCACTCTGCTGCATAAAAAATCCTCTTCAAAATAAAAGCACAGGATCTTTTTCTTTAAAACATTTTTTTGCCCCGACGAAGGCCCGCGACCCACTGAAAACGGTTCCGGGACCCAGCAGTTGAGGACCAGTGCTTTAGAGGGCTTTGGGTTAGGGGGAGGGGCGTTACGTAATGTGGGGCCGGTGAAGCCCCTTGAGACTGTGACTAAGGGTGATGATGAAATGTGATCTTGTAGTAAGCTCAACACACACCTTTGTCACCTTTCTCTCCAAAGCCTGAGACCCCGGGTTCCCCCCTGGGGCCAGTGGCCCCGTCACGGCCCCTGACGCCTTGGGGTCCCTCTTCCCCATGCTCCCCTGTTTCAGACATATTAAACATGTCAGTATACACACATACACACACACACAAACACACACACACACACACACACACACACACACACACACACACACACATACACATACACATACAGTATGTATGCATATGCATGCGCATACACACGCACCCACACACACACAACCACATGGGATTAGAAGTGCTGTATAGAGCACTTGCTTCACATAAGATCCAAAATGGACGCAGTTACCTGCACTTCCTTTCTGTCCTTTTGGCCCCTCTGGGCCGGGGTGACCCATGGCACCTGAGACACCCAAAGTCAAAGTTCAAAGGTAATTGGTGGCGGCGTACATTGTAAGCCTGTACTGTTTCTAAAGCGTAATGCTATTTTGCACATAATGACACACTGATAGTCTTCAAATTACCTGGGATTCCAGGAATGCCACTAGCACCTGTAAGGAAAATGTTGACATTCAGAATATTGATATTTTAACAGTATTATCAAGAAATGTAAGTTAATTGGATTGAATTTGACTAACCTTTCAAGCCTGGGATTCCAGCATCTCCTGAATATCAAGGACATTACATGATCAAGATTAGTAGTCGGCGGAATGAGGAGTGTGTAGATATCATGAATAGGTGTGACATACTGTATGTTTACCTTTAGCACCCGGCTCCCCTCTAGATGAGGACATTATCAGCGCTGTAAACATTGGACAGGTTATGAAAAAAACATTTCATAAACGTGGTTTTGATATGATCTGCATCCTTGCATCCCTGCAAGCTTTCTGAGCATTTTGACATGTGAAGACTGTTTGTGATGTTTGTGAGGACTGTGTTTGTAATGTTTGTTAGCACTGTGCGATGTTTGTGAGGACTGTGTTTGTGAGGGCTGTATTTGTGAGGACTGTGTTTATGATGTTTGTGTGAGGGCTGTGTTTGTGAGGACTGTGTTTGTGATGTTTGTGAGGGCTATGTTTGTGAGGGCTGTATTTGTGAGGACTGTGTTTATGACGTTTGTGATCACTGTGTTTGTGAGGGCTGTGTTTGTGAGGACTGTGTTTGCGATGTTTGTAAGCACTGTTTATGTCTCACCTCTGAAGGACTGTGACTGCATTTCAGTTCTCAACATCTTCTGGATGGTTTGCTGAAGAAGTTCACCGTCAACATATGCTTTTCCCATGCCAACGCCAACTCCACCACTCTGACCACTCCCGGTGCCTCCACCGGTGGCACCGACATGAACACCCGTACCGACACCGATTCTGGCATCGCTACCACCCTCGCCATAAGCAGTACCTCTACCACCAGATGAGCCACCACCATAACTGGTACCACCACCATAACCACCATAACTGGTACCACCACCATATAGAGTGCCATCACTCCCACCAGTACCAGCACCATAGCCACCAGCATGGCCAGTACCACCACCGTAACCAGTGCCACCAGCAACAGAACCGGTGCCGCCGGCGTGACCTGCACCACCGCCATAACCATTGATGTATATATTAGTGTTACCACCAGTATAACCAGTTCCACCACCCACACCGGCACCAGCATGAGCTTTACCAGCACCGGCAACAGAACCACCACTGCCAGAATGCCCGGTACCACCGGCAACAGAACCAGTGCCGCCAGCAAAGCCAGTGCTGACTCCAACCCCAGTGCCCGCGTGTCCTCCTCCATCCACCGTGATGTCGTTGTGGCCGTGGGAGCCTCCCGCTCCCCCTCCCCCCACAACACCACCGGCACCTAAACCACCACCAGCGGCCCCAGCGGCGGCAGCGCCGGCACCACCGACGGTACCGGCGCCACCACCGGCCGTACCGGCACCAGCACCACCGGAGTTGATCAGGTTGATTTGGGTGTCTGTGGCCGTGAGACGACTGGTGCGCGCGGCTGCCACCGAGGACTCCGCCTCGAGGGCGGAGACGCGGTTCTTCAGCCTCCGCACGTCTTCAGCTGTGGGGAGCGGATGCAAAGGAAGGTCAAGCCCCACGCATAGGGTAGCGGCATGGATCTGCTGTGCTTGGCCTATAGCGTCAAACCTTGGTGTGAATTAACAGAATATGAACTCACATTGGACTATTGATGAATTTGAATGATATGGATACTGAATACTTAAATGGATGACGAATTTCAACTTATTTTGATAACCCTGATCCCTGTGTAGTTATGAATAAATGAATTGTACACACAACTAGAGGTTTGCCGTTAACTAGGGGGTGTTGGGAGGTGTCGTACAGTGTGTGGGAGCTGTGGAGCCCTTTCAGACAATTGACATGACATGACTTGGGAATGTTCTGAGTTGTCCAAACATTCACCAACTGAATGGCAACTGAGTGCATCTAAAAATACACACCAGCAAGACAGTTGACAGTTTGAAAGTGAAGACAGATTCTAACACAAACATGTTACATCTGGACTATCTGTGTCAGTGAGTCTAAACTAGAGAGAGAGAGAGAGAGAGAGAGAGAGAGAGAGAGAGAGAGGCTGTAGTCCGTGATGTCACCTGGAAGAGTTCCAGCTGACAATGAGAACCAGACGGGTCTGTGGTCAGTCATGTTACCCCGCCTCGTGTCAACTCTAATTAGGTCTTCATTTCCTGGTGTTAAAGTTGTTGCTATCATGTGAATCTGTCTTCTCTGGTCTGTTCCAGTGTGAGCAAGCGTTCCACGGGGGCAGTACAAAGGTCCAGACATGGGCTGGTTTGTTTTTAATAACAGCCTTGGTTCTCTCTCATTTTTCTCTCATTTCCATTTCCAGAGCAGATATGCTTACTTAGAGTATAAGGACAAATGTTTCGCAACAAAAGCCCTCACCGCAACCCTACCATAAATAAAATCACCAACTAACTAAATAAACAAATGAGCTAACTAACTAACTAGCTAAGTAGCTAGCTGTCTCGTGCACTTACTAACAGAACACTTCTGTTCTCAGCTGGGACATTCAGGACTAACCACCCAACAAACCAACCGAAATCAACCAACCAACCATCCACCTCACAACTCCACCACCCGGCGACTCACCCAGGGCTATGAGTCCGAAGAGGAGTCCGAGGAGGAGCAAGGCGAGGAGAAGGAGGCCCAGCAGCCACTTCCACCAGGAGCAGCAGGAGTCAGAGCAGCAGCAGAACGCACCCGCTCCTCCACAGCCGTCGTCTTTCCGGATCTCTGCTCAAGGTCGTAAAGGTCATCGTTAGGGCGGCCATGATGCTTGTTTCAATGTAAGCAGCCACATGCTCACCTCGTTGTGCACATACAGACAGGTGTTACAGGTACAACATTGTATGAAACAACATACAAATATTATAAGAAATACATGAAAATAGTAAGATGATTTACAAATATGAAAAGAGAATAATAATTGTAATAATATTATTTTACAATAATTTATATAATAGTATTAATTATATTCGAATTAATTTAAATGTATTATTATAATAATATGTATTCTTATTATTACAATTATTAAGCAACAACAGTATAAGTATAATGTTATGCTATGTGTGATAAAGTATTTAGCATTCAAGTCATATCGACGCTCGTCTACGCGGGTCTGAACACGCGGGTGGCTGGTGCGCGTGCTATGCTATGTGCTAAGTATAATGATATGTTGATATGTTGCTGCAATCATGCATGATTGCATATCATATGGACATACCCGCATATGTTGCCTTGTCTTTCATTACAACTCCAGATGATCCATCTGTTGAAGCGATTTGTTGTCTTTTTATGATGCAATCAATTCAACTTGTTATTTAACAATAATAATGTAACATGTTATTTTTCAAAATAAAAGTTATTTTCCTCACAGTAATTGCCAGTGTCTAGTTTCAGCTGAGGTCCTTCACTATAGCTGGATATTTTCTCCTTTTTCATGGAGTCGCCAGAAAGAGAGCCTGCAATAACGCAAAAAAAAAATCAAACATGAATAAAAGTAAAATTAAGTTAAACAGTTCCATCAAATTATTCACACCCACATCTTTTTTTTTTATGTATTTGCTGTTCAATGAAATATACCAAACTATTATATAAAAACATTTTATAAATCTTTTTTTCTTACATAATTGTGTTTCAGTATAATTAAGTAATGGGACTTAGTTGTTTTACATTGTGAAAGGTGATCATTTTAATAAACAGTTGATCAAATAAGATTAATAAAAAATATTGTGTATAACAAAATATGCATAGATCATATTTCTAAATCTGTCCACAAGGGGGAGCAAGCGACTGACCGCCTCCTAAATGCATTCCACCGCTGGTGAACTGCTTGCCGCTGTCTTTGGCGAGGATCAACACCTCCGTGTCCTTATTGCCGACCACGTTCTCCTTGTCCAAGATCAGGTACTTAAAGTCTTTCTTGTACGACTCGTCTGACTGAGCTCTTGTGGCTGACGGGCAAAAGAAAAACAAATCATAAACAGGTTAAATGAAGGCTAAACGTCATGTATTCAAAACCAAAGAAAATGCATGAAAGTGTTTACTGTGTCAAATCAAAAGTTGTTCTTTAAAAAATTGTTATGTGAATTATGATTATGATCTTTTATGATCAACATTCACATGATTGGTATCATGGTTTTTAGGCCTACTATTATTACTAGGGTAAAACTTTACATAAGAGTACATTAATTAACCATTTATTAACACTAGTTAAAGCAGTAATAAGCAGTATTATACAGCAATAGCATATATTGTATAAATGTATTGTATAAATGAATACCTTGGTTAACATGAACCGCAAATTACTAGACAATTAATTGGATCCTGTTAATTCCTGTTAAAGACCTGTTAATTAACAGTTAGTTAATGTTTACTACTGCATTACCTAATGTTAATTAATGGTTAGTTAATGTACCCTTATGCTATAGTAAAGTGTTACCAGTAGTAGTGCATCATTAGAGCTGTATTATTATTATTGAGTTATAAAGGAATTGGGGGTCTTGTAATCTAGACAGTTTTGAAACGTACTTGCAGAGACTCCAGTGCTGATGAGACCACCACCGTTGGAGACGTTCTTCTGTACTCCATACCCTGGTAACACACACACACACACACACACACACACAACAAACACACACACACACACACGCACACGCACACGCACACACACACACAGTGTTAATGTCCATCAGGACATAGGGCAGGGGATAGATAGCATTAGAATTTGTTAGCATTTAGATAAATAGCACTAAGTAGCATTGTAAAGAAAACAGCTTC
>OMKQ01042088.1:4936-16471 GCA_900302335.1 Phycis phycis
CAGAAGTCCAGAAGATAAGATGTCCCGTTACACTGGTCCTTCCATGTAATCACTAGCAGCAAAAAATGTTTGTGCCCCTGAGGGTTATAATTAATCATAAATCTAAAATATTATGGACATTTCCATAATTCTCATACTTTCATTTTGTTCAATCAAGTTAAAAATGTATATTCTTATCATAGACTATTTATTTACTATATATCTAAGAGAAATTATCAGCAAATATTCAGAAGACAGTGCTTCAAGTGGTTATGTTGAATGCATGTTAAAAAGGTGAATAATTTCTTTTTTTGTATTCATATTTGCCAAGAATGAACTTGGTTTGATGAACATTTCCAGACTGTTAGACATGAAACTCATCCATCCTCTTACTGTGATTGATCTTAAAGGTTCACAGGCCTTCATGTTACCACATCATTCAGGTCATTCTGACAACAATGTAACCAACAAGCAAGAGGCATTCCTCCACGTGTCGCGTGTGTATGTTCATATCCTCTCCACACGCCATCTCTGCCTCACAATCATTGTGGTTCACTGTGTGTGTGAGGCGCACACACACTTACACAAACACTGGCTCCGATCACCATGCTCTCCCAAGCCAAGCCCTGCATTTTTAATCAAGACACTCATCTCTCTTTTAATACACAACATCTTTGATGGGGAGACACACTTTGATGGCATGTGATTTCATTTGTCTCTAAAAGCTTGCAAAATATTCAGTTCAAGAAGTTCAACTTTAGAGCTGGCTTCTAAGAGGTTACTGTAATGATAAAATGGTAAACATTGGCGCAACATCTCAATAATTGAATACAGTGAAAACACGGTGCCTTAATGTTTATGAGATTCATTTTGTGTTTATGGAATGATTATGTTGAAATGTTCCATGGCATTGAGCTTGTATGAACTTTCATGTTTGAATAAGCTAATTGCATGACATTTTAATGGCTCTTCTCGATTATATGATAACCAAAGGTTGGACAATAGACTCCACCCTGTCGTTGAAAGATACCCAGCAGTAGATAATTTATCTGAAATGGGTTGGAGATTCTTCTCCCTGAATGTTAAACACATGTTCCAGTTCACAAGCTGAATCTCTGAATATTCACAGAAACCTGCCGTGGTTGTAAATGTTATATTCAGATTTCAGATTCCAAAATTTAACAGCATAGCATAGCTGATTGGCATGAGGGAAACTTCAAAAGGTATTTTTGTATTACATTTAATGGATGAATAACCTGCAGTTGTTAATGTTTACAAAACTGCTGTGGGTTGGTTATTTACATTCATAATTACTTACCTAGTTTGCATTGTTGTTAGCACTTTGTAAAAACAGTTTTTTAAAGGTGCTAAATAAAAAGGTTTTTAATATTGTTGATATTGTACGAACAATGAACATTCACAAAGTAGTTTTAGGCAAGTAAAAGTGAATGCTTGTGTGTAATCAGATGAATTAACAAACTCAAATCTAGAACAAGACCATACATATTTTGACATACATACCACACATATCAACAGCAGTTGGTGTAAAACTGCAGTAATATGCACCAGTGCATCAAATCCTTTGCTGAACTCTTAGTACATAATTGCTTTTCTTTTTTGGTCCATTTACGAGGAGATCCTTGATCCTAGTCTCAGAGTCTATTATACTCTATACTCATACTTTCTGGGCCAAACCACATATAGACAGGTGTTCTATGAGTATTGAACACACAGCACAAGGTAAATATTTCAGTGTGCTCTTGATGATATTGAGGGTAGAAGAGTCTCGCAAGGAAACCTTGATGGACTATCTTCTTGCATTTGTGTTCCTGACATTCTGAGGAACCTTGCTCTTTTTATTAGCAACAATGAAATTAATTTGACCTTATTACATGAATTATTTTAAGAACTCTCATTCTTGATATCATTGAAAGCAAAGACACCCGAAACCTCAAAAGACAGAAAATAAATACATTCACGAAAGAACGTCTGGCAGAGACGAGCGACCATGGCCTATTGAACGCAATCAGTCTGTATCTATGGGCCATGTATGCATGTCGCCACGGCGCTGCTCTTCTGCATCTGTCGTGTTTCCAAATCAAGCCCTTTGTGTGTCCCTGCTGTGCTGCCACAAGTTCATAACATCTAACGACTGACAGTTACAAGCTGCAGAACTACCAATGGCCAGAATAAGAACTACTGGTTCTGGTTCCTCACGTTAGGGTATCAAGTAGGACAACTCCCAGTCACATTAGCTATAACGTAGAGCCTACTAATGGGAGTCACTGTAGGATATGAAGTACATTATTTCACTGTTAGCAAATAGTTTAGAAAGTACTACTACTGGCAATGGTATATCTTATAAAGTCTACTACTGGTAACCAATATTTTATAAAGTATACTGGTAGAATTTTTTTTATAAAATATTACTGGTGGAAAATAATTAAGTATGAGTCCAAATAAGTACTAATGATAAAAATTGCCAAGTCCAACTAGAAGATTAGAATAGTTTTTAAAGTACTACTCAAAGTAAATAGTGTATAGATAAAGAGTCCAGTGAGGGATTCTCGGGCCTTGTTCATAGGGAGCTTCAGAGTTAAGCAGGTGAAATTCACATGAAGGTTTGCGCTAAGCAGGTGAAATTCACATGAAGGTTTGGACTAAGCAGGTGAAATTCACATGAAGGTTTGTGCTAAGCAGGTGAAATTCACACACCAAATTAAATTCATGTGTGCGGTAAGCTTGCATGTCCACCTAGCTTGTTCATTGCTCGGACATGCTGCTTTGAATAGACGCGGCCGACGACTGACCAGCTGAAGCCTTTGCCCCAGAGATCCTGCTGGTTAATGTGTAAACCTCCTTTCCCCCAGAGGAAAACACAAGCCCAGAGCATGGGCTTGGACAGGGACGGGGATGACATGGGAACATTGGCCCCAAATGAGGCCGTCACTGTGCTGAATCACTTACACCTACTGAACGGGTTAGTCCACATGCTCGATGCAGCTGTGGTGATTGTAAGACTAGTTTAATGTTGATATATCTTGCTGGACACACACTTCTACTACAACAAAGAAAGGCTTCAACATTTGAACAAATTGTCCATTATTTTGGAGGGTTAACTGCTTTGATGTACTTATGTAATTAGATGTCATTATTTTTGTGGTTTGAGTGCATCGTGCAGCATTTGGAATTTGCCTATGAGCCATCAGTACTGTTACTACACCATGGATAGAGCTGCTGCTGGGGCTGGGGGAGGTCTTCTTCACCTGAACATCCATGTGGATGAGGAGAAACCAAGTATTGGAATCCTGGAACTTCTTGATACACTACGTCCACAGTGGAAGACAAAAGACATTCAGATGAAGGCAAGTGCAAGTTTCAATTCCTTGATGAAATGTAAAGAACAGATTGTTAAAATAATGCTCTATCTTTTAATCAATAAATCAATTCACTAATCATTCAATTCATCCATCTGTCCATCTGTCTGTCCCTGTGTCTGTTTGTCTGACTCTGCATCTGATCCAGTTTCAGTACCTGAGTATCTGGGTCTGTCTCTCTCTTCCTGTGTCTGTGTCAATCTATCTACCTATGGTTGGTCTGTGGTTAACTAATTTCAAATTGTATTACATTTTATATTTAACTTACCACGTTTTTTTCCCATTTGAACGCAAAAAGGAAGAAAGTGGTGTCTATAGAATATTGTTTACACATCGTACAAAGTACATAATTAATGTTTCATCTGTCTGGAGGCTAGACAAACGCTTTCGCAAGGCTAGTCAATCTACAACAAGTTTCACCTCCAGCTCACATAACATCTCCTTAAATGTCCTGTAGAACATGGTCATTATTAAACGCCATTTCAAATGCATCGCGAGCTGCACTGTAAAACATGGACCAACACATGAATCTCTTGTGGATAGATGAACACATGACTTTGTCACAAGTGATAAAATAATTCCCTTACAGTCAAACACATGCATTTAATATAGATGTACACATTAATATGGGATGAACCCATGAATCGCTCCTCAAAGTTACGTCAGCAAGATAGGCCCAAGATGGCGGAACAACAAGAGCTGCCATTTTCCTTGCACCCTGGGAATTGTGTTATCTACAATTGTGCTCCCCACTGGACAGGCCCGTGTGCCAGCTCCATGTGCAAACACAAGGTCCAATCTATAGAAGAAATAGGGTTTATGTTTGTCCGGTGACAGTCCATTGAGGAGCTGACCTCTGCACCTGGCCAAGGTTCACTTATACTCATGCACAAACACACATTGAGTGATTGAGTGTATGATTGTGTCCCCTTTGACTATTCCAATGATTCATTGTCTCTAATTTGGACAAATAAATCCTAGAAAGAATTAATCAGATTAATAATCAGAATAATTAATCAGAATATATCAGAATAATTCATCTAAAAGGTGTAAAATGTACAAAAATGAAGGAAAATATATTCCAAGAGATCATGCTTCAACAGATATGATATGTTCAATATGTTTACACAAATGCCTGGCTGATACAGTTGACAAAGGGATACAAATAGTTTTGGAGCCACAGGTGAAGATGTAATCATATTGTTGTAACTACTGCAATGTTTATCCAATTGGCCCTTGATCCAGCGGTATGAATACTTGATCTGATGTCAAGGCAGCCATGTTTGTTCATTTCTGCTCTGGATAAAACACTTACACAGGCAATGTCCTGTCTGAGGTGTACAGAAGACCTTGGGGAAGGTGGCAGTGGGAGGAAATAATAACCACGCGAAACTATGATTGATTATGATTGTTGGATTGTTGTGTAGAATGTACCCAGAGATGTGCAGCAGACAGAGTACATGTGGAGGGTAATTCATGCTCTCTGAAAAGCTACATGCACACATGGTGCTTCACTTGTTCACCATGCAACTACATTCTGATACCCAAGGACATAAACATGTTATTCATTTGTATGTTATCTGAACCTGTTTATCTATTCATCTATCCAAATTGTCAGTTAAATCTGTGTGAATGATACACAGGCACAGGCACACACACACAAACACTCACACACACAGTTTCAACTCATTCAAATAAGAGCTTAGAAAAACAACATAAAATGAATTACATTTCATTTTTCTATCTACCAATCTATCTATCTATCTATCTATCTATCTATATATTGTTATGACCGTCATATGTATGTTTGTTTTGTATTCAATTCAGTATATATGTCCTGTCCTTCGTTTGGTTTCCCTGTCGGTTGTTGAGTGAGAGTTGTGTCCCAGCTGCCTTGCTCTAGAGAGGCAGTGTCCTTTGGAGTGAGTCTGAATTGGGACAGACATCCACAGCGGCAAAGCCTTGCTACGTCAAAATGTTGCCAAAATACAGATGACAAACGATGGTTAGTGTTTTGTGAGTTCTGTGGGTTAATTGGTTATTAGTTATGTGTTTGGGCAGTTTACAGCTGGTATATCAATGCCAGTTAGCAGGCCAGATTGTACACCTGCACTCTCACCAGTAGGATACTGTAAACCCATTGAATAACAATAATCATCATCATTATCATAATTATCATAAACACTTGATACACAAACACAATTTCTATTCAGCGTAAACATTTAAAGCTTCTATTACAATTATCGACTTAAATAAAGTGTTTTTTATTTTTTGCCACTCATCTTTCCCTCCGTTGCTGCTCCCACATTGTTATGGGCAGATGGAGGCCAGACAACGCAGACCGCTGTCTGGACCGTTGAACCGTTGTCTTCAACTCACCTGTGTGAACAGGGGCTCTGGAACAAAACTCCTGAACATGGGTTGGTCTCTTTCCTACTCAGAAGTCTAGTGAGAGTGGGGATACTCACAAGTCCCTGGATGAAAGGATTGCCTCCATGCTGTGGAGGGTTGTTGGTGCATACGTACTTTACAGCAGTTCACAGTATTCAGCCTTCTAGGAAAATGTGGCAGGGGTCTTGGAAAAGGCCCTGCCATCTGAATCCATTGACCCTGTTCAAGGCCTGCTCCTGGAGATGGTCTGGAACATGGAGTACAAATGCATCCTGGTCAAGGCCTCCTCCAAGAGGTGGTCTGGAACATGGAGTGTGAATGGACCCTGTTTTAGGCCGCCAGACAGCAACCCTCTAACCCATTGGTGGACACCAGTGGCAAAGGAGGCCATAGGAAGGAGGCTCTCAAGTCCTGATTGGCCCAGAAAACCCCTGACTCAGCCGATAGGTATCAATCTGTGATAAAGGCTGTGACTGTTGCACAAGTCCAGTGTGTGGGTAGAGCTTGGAGGGACCATGGGGAAAGACTTCTGGTTGACTTGTCGGAGGTTTCGGACAACCTGGTACCTCAGGGGATGAAAGCAGGGCACTGCTCGAGCTACTACTATTACTACTATACTGTATGACAACCTAATTTCCCCTCGGGGATAAATAAAGTTGTTGAAAAAAGTAGCGAATCGCCTGCCTCCCGTCCCGGTTTCCCGATCCTGCTTGTTCCCCGTTATCATTGCTTGCTTAGAAAATACATTTTATTTTCACACGTGCATGGTTTTGTGCTGCAATTGGGTCCAGTACTGACCCGTTACAGTACAATTTGGCCAACCATGGACCCAGACCAAGAATTGAGTAGGCTCTCCAGCACCATGAGGTCCTTGCCCGGCACATCCTGGTCAAGGACCTCATCTGGGACTTTCATCGCTGTCACCCTGACCAGCCGTCCAGGACCACTGCATTGACCAGAGACCCAGGTAGGAGGTCTCCATCCCCTCAGCTCACCGAGCCACCTGGAAGTGACAACAAAGCATCCTCAGGCAATGACATGCAGGTGGACGGCAACATCTCGGAGGAATATTAATCATCAGGCACCTGCTGGTCTGTTCCACCCTCTGCCGAAACCCCACCATCCTTGGTCCCACATCACCCTGGACTTCGTCACCGGTTTGCCACCATCCCACGGCCACACCACCATCTTGACCACGGTCGACCCACTTCGTGTCGCTGCGCAAACTGGTTCTTCAGCACATGTTCCGCATCCATGGCCTTCCAGTCGATGTGGTGTCCATCCGGGGACCGCAATTCACCTCCATCTTTTGGAGGGAGTTTTGCAAATTGGTCGGGGCCACCGTCAGCCTGTCTTCTGGTTTGCAGCCGCAGTCCAAAGACCAGACGGAGAGGAAGAACCAGGAGATGAGACGGCCCTCCGGTGCACGGCCTCCAAGCATCCTGCATCATGGTCCCAGCAGCTCCTGTGGGTTGAATATGCCCATAACACTTTGGCATTTTGCTCTGCCACAGGTCTCTCCCCCTTTCAGTGCACCTACAGGTTCCAGCCTCCCCTGTTCCCCACCCTTGAGAAGCAGGACTCCTCTCCTTCGGTCCAGGCGTCCAAGGGTCGCCCTTCTGCGCTTGGCCAACCACTACTCGGCGCCGGCTAACCGCCACCGCACCAGGGCCCCCAGCTATCAGGTAGGCCAAAGTGTGTGGCCGTCCTCCCGGGACCTACCTTTACGAGTGGAGTGCAGGACGCTGGCGCCCAGGTTCATAGGGCCATTCAAGATCGAGAAGATCATCAACCCCGCGGTGGTCTGGCTAAAGTGTCCCCGGTCCATGAGGATCCACATGACATTTCATGTCTCCAGGGTCAAACCAGAGTCCCCTCGTCCCTGCCACTCCACCCCTCTTCCAAGGTTGGTCGATGGGGGTCCCACCTAGAGGGTCCACCGGCTCCTTCAGTCCCGCCATCGTGGAAGGGGCCTGCAGTACCTGGTCGACTGGGAGGGCTATGGTCCTGAGGACAGGTCCTGGATCCCGGCACGTCCAGGACAAGGACCTCATCTGGGACTTTCATCGCCGTCACCTGAACCAGCCATCCAAGACCACTGTATCGGGTCGGTACTGGACCCAATTGCAGCACAAAACCACGCACATGTGAAATAAAGTGTCTTTATTTTCTAAGCAAGCAATGATAACAGGGAATGAGCATGATCGGGAATGAGCACGATCGGGAATCCGCGATGGGAGGCAGGCGAATTGCCGGAGAGACTTGCATGTACAAACAGCGAAGACCGATCTAGCCCCAGGTGAGTAGTGAAGGGCTGATTTGTAGCCTCCACTAATCGCCTGATGCGGAGCACCTGCAAGTTTGAATCAATGAGTAGAGGAGGGGGCGTGGCAGACAGACCATGACACCGCCACCATGGGGCTGCAGTGATGCATGGTCTATACCAGACAGCGGTGGTGAAGAGATTCAAATACAACAATCACTCTACTTTCTCATCCTCACCTTCAGTCACAAGCTCTGGGTAGTGACCAAAAAAAACATAAGGAAAACACAAATCAAAAGCCACAACACAATGGAAGTGGGCGTCAATGGATGTTGAACAGGAAACTGACTATTATTGCCGGGAATACTTATTACATACATTATATATACAGTATATGTACGTACATACATGTATGTTGAATGTGGATGGATACCCTAATAAAAAATAAGTAACTGAAACGTTCCCAAAACGGGCAAGAACTTTCAAATTCCACATGTGGAGCCAGAGCTAGGCATTGCACATTCTATACTGTAGGCACATATAATAATAGTCTGACAACATAATAGTACGTCCATTCCATCGGCCACGTAGGAGATCTACTAGTCACCAGACAACAATTGTGTTTTTAGAAAAACCAAATCAAGTCATCTTGGCAACCAGAACCAAGTAAGCAATCCAGCAAATATCGGGCAAATGTCTGTAGAAAAAGTTACAAGGTGCGAAACCAAACAACAGAAAGAACAAGCCAAGGCAAAAGTAGGTGACTCACCTGTTGGAAACTGGAGAGGATGTACCTGCCTGGGCAAAACTATTACCCTACAAAACAAGGGCCATCAAGTCGGACATCACTAAGAGGTTTGAGCAGCTTGTTTTTAAACTGCTCAGAAGTTTGATCATCTTGAAAACAAATTTGAAAACATGCAGAAGTTCATCCAAGTCCTCTACAACCAGGTGGAGGACGTAATCAGCAGGAATAGAAGAAGCAACATGATAAACGTCAAGGAGGGAGCCGAATTGGGTGGCATCTATGCCTTCCTCAGAAAATCCTCAGATACATCCTGGACCTCAAGGATGGCAAGAAACCACGGGAAGTGGACAGGGCACACAGGGCGCCTCGCCCACGTCCTGATCCCCATCAGCCGCCGCGGTCTTTCCATCCGCCTGCCCGGTGGCCCGACCGAAGCATCCTCCAGACAGCCGGAAGAAGCCTCCACTCTCCTGTGAGACATTCGGTTTGTGTCTGACGGGACCTCTCTGCCAGGGTGCAACACAACGAGCAACGTACTACAGCATCATTGAAAAGATCAAAAGTAAGGGATACCGGTTCTCCTGGCTCATTCTGTAAGTGCCTCAGACTTCTTTTACATTAATTGCCGGCACCGAATTGAACACAGACTCATGCTCTGCAAAAAGTCTGTATTCAGATAGTGCAAAGGGGAATAAAATATAGGCTGGGGCAGAATCCTTTCTCAAGGCGTTTTTTAGCCTGATAATGGCCAGAATACTGCACCAAATCGTGTGATTCTGACTGCACAGACAGAATTACTTTTCAGTATTCATACTCAATTTAGACATTATGAAAACGCAATTTGTCTGGGTGTTCTAGCCTGAGATACCTTCACCCAGCTTTCATGGAGTACGCAGTGCAGAGAAGACACACAGGAGGCCATAGCCTCCATCTCAGGGTTAGGTTTTGTTTTATTTTCCATGTCGTTTTGTGTTTTGTGTATTTTATGTGCTCCCCCCACAGTGTAACAGACAAAGGATTGCTATTCTTCTCATCTTTCTCATCATGTCTATGCTTTATTTTCTTCTTTCATGAAATGTGCCATAATTCTTCTTCTTTATTCATTCTTAAATATGCCCAATTTATTAAAATATGCTTAAAGCCATAAAACTAGCATGGAACTTCATGGAATGTAAAGATGATTCAAAACTCAGTATCAAGATGTAATATTCTATCCCATCTTCAACCATACTGTGATATTGCCATGATTCAAGAAATCCACCATACCATACCTCTCCAGTTTCAGGAGCTGCCAGAGGTGTCAGCATACTAATAGCTAAAATAATTAATTTCACACCACTGGAATTGAGAATGGATGAAGATGGGTGCTATGTGGTGCTGTTGGGCACCCTTCAGAATGAACACTTACACTGGGCGGAGTGTGGTGTGGAGACACCACACTCCACCCAGGCCCTCTTCCTCTCCTCGGTACCCTGCCAGCCCACAATGCTGATGCTCCTTTATTGGTGGGTGCCGCCCTCAACCTGATCAGTGATGCAATCATTCTTGCGGAACAATGATTGTTCCGCAAGAACACAAGTATACATTCTCATACTCATAATTCCTACTCTAGGACTATATATCATCTCCATATCATCTGCTCACACTGTGAATGTAATTGGCAGAGAAATGCTGAGCACCCCCATGTCAGACCATGCACCTCTTTCAATGACTCTCAGCCCTATATTCAACAATGAGCATAGAACAAAACGATGGAGATTTAAACACTCACTGTTGCAGGACACAGACTGTCGAGTTTCAGTTTTAAGTTTCAATAAAGTCCTTTATTGTCAAATGTGCAGCATCACTTTCAGTCATACTGTACACGAAATGTATTGGACGAGGCCCGTTCCAACATGGAAGGAAAATCAAAGAAAACTGTTACATTAAATTAAATTAAATTAAATTAAGTACAATAATTTTAATAATTACTTTTTAATAATAAGTACAGAATAACAGTAAGTAGTAACAGTAAGAGCAGCAATGGAGAATGAAAGATGAAGAATGAAAATAAGCAGCAATGGAGAATGATTGTAGCATCATTGTAGAAATATCAAGTGCATACTGAAAGCATGTAAGTATTTACATCATACATAAACTGGAGGGTTGTACATGAGCTTTGATGGAAGCAGTGGTAAAATATGACACGATACAGATGTGCAGGAGAAAATTGCAAGTGCATGTTGTATTGTACAGTATTATCCAGTATTTTGCATGGTCTTACATGTGTGTTGAGTGTTGAGTTATATGGTCTGAATGTTCCCATCAAATAATGACGGCACATAAGTGTCTCCCATGGCAAAGTGGTCTCAGGGGAGGGACCAGACGAAGAGCGATTCAAAAACCCAGATGGAAAGGCCGAAAAACATCTGCGCTACCTCGCCCGGATTAGGGAAACCGGGGCCCCCTACTGGAGCCAGACCTGGGAGGGGAGCTCGCCGGCGAGCGTCTGGTGGCCGGGCTTTGACCCATGGGGCTCGGCCGGGCTCAGCCCGAAACAGCAACATGGAGGAGCCGCTGCCCTGTGGGCTCACCACCTGCAGGGATAGACATCGGGGTCGGGTGCAATGCAAGTCGGGCGGCAGGCAAAGGCGGGGGCCTGGGCGTGCTGATCCCCGGCATCGCAGACTTGCTCTAGGGACGTGGAATGTCACCTCTCTGGCGGGGAAGGAGCCGGAGCTGGTGCGGGAGGTGGAACGGTACCAACTAGATATAGTTGGGCTCACCTCAACGCAGAG
>OMKQ01042178.1:4107-14826 GCA_900302335.1 Phycis phycis
CACACATCTGCTTTTTTACACACTTGTAGCTGCAATACAATTAAATCATAGTGGAAGAATCAAGTGGAACGTCCAGAATACAGCTTTCTGTGTGTTGGTGAATACTAATGACATGTTCCTATGTTCTGTAAATATGCATCATATACTGAATTCATATTCATTCATCATCATTCTTCAGTATCATTCATATAATGAATGAACTCAACCACTCAAATGATGAATACTTACAAATAAATATTGTGTCTGCTTTGAACTTTTGCTTTGAGTATGGAATATGTAATGGCTTTCAGTGTGAGTGAATGACCAGGTGCCCAAAAGCAACTTCTCCAGTTTTTGTGTGTCACAAGGTGTAATGTATAGGGCTCAGGAGAGGTTGCAGCATACAACATGCAGGAACTTGCTGTATGAGTACTTCAAATGCCACTGGCATCACCATGGAACCTATCCACTGTGACACTGTTCCCACCAGAGACACCATGGAACCTATCCACTGTGACACTGTTTTCACCAGAGACACCATGGAACTTATCCACTGAGACACTGTTTCCACCAGAGACACCACTGTGACACTGTTTCTACCAGAGACACTATGGAACCTGTCCACTGTGACGCTGTTTCTACCAGAGACACTATGGAACCTGTCCGCTGTGACACTGTTTCCACCAGAGACACTATGGAACCTGTCCACTGTAACACTGTTTCCACCAGAGACACTATGGAATCTGTCCACTGTGACACTGTTTCTACCAGAGACACTATGGAACCTGTCCACTGTGACACCATGGGACCCACTGCAACAATCTGGAAAGTAATACATGCCTATTCTGTTAATGTGTCTGCAACTGGCTGACTGATCAACTAAATCGTGAAGATAGAAAAGCTATACCAAGGCATATACAAATACTTTAACGAAGGCCAATTATATAAAAGACCAAGGGCTAAATACCTCACCACATGGTATCAAAGTTGATGTAAGTCCACATTGTATAAATCCTAGTAAGCGTATGTGTTCTAACATTGTTTCAATGTTGATATATACCTTGCATTACATTGTTTCAATCTTGGTATACTTTTTTAATGCATTGATGATTAGATTAGATTGTACTTTATTCATCCCACAGCGGGGAAATTTCCTTATCACAACAGTTTCATTTCAAATGCAACTAGTAGCCCTGTGTTTGGCCCATGTTTGATGTCGAGGTACATTTTAACTTTGTATCAATGTTGGTATAAGCCTTGCATTACATGTTATCAATTTTTGTTATTAATATTGTATCTATGTTTGTATACTTAGCAAACTTCATAGATCAATGTTAAAGGTGAAGTATGTAGCATTTAGTGGCATCTAGCAGAATAGACTTGGCAAAAATGTAACATCATATTAATATGTATGTTTGAATTAGTGTACAATCCCATGAAAATAAGAATTGTTGTCTAACATTGTGGGCTTCCGCGGAGCCTGCAATGTTGCAGTGCCTGGTTTCTAAAGTAGCCCAGAATGGGCTAACAGCTCTAGAGATGATGTCTTTTTTAATGAACAATCTAGAAGTGCTACAATCTTATTTGTAAGATTGTGCCCTATTGTTTTAGAGAATAAATAACTAAATACAATTTATATAGAGCCATGGTGTCCCTCAAGGCTCAGTACAAGGACCGCTTCTGTTCTCCCTATATACCAGATCTTTAGGCTCTGTAATCACATCACATGGTTTCTCCTATCACTGTTTTGCAGATGACACTGAACTGCTCCACTTCTTCCCCCCTCAGACACTCTGGTTGCAACACGCATCGCAGAATGTCTGGCAGACATCAGCACTTGGACAACTGCGCATCACCTGAAGCTAAATCTCATAAAGACTTAGCTCCTCTTCATGCAGGGGAAAGGCTGCTCTCACAGGGACCTACTGGTCTCGGTCGAGGGCATTGCAGTATGTCCTTCACTGACTGCGAGGAACCTTGGCGTAATACTCAACAATCAACTGTCCTGCACTGCAAACATCACCACAGGATCCGGACCTTTGCTCACAAGGGAAGCGGCACAGCTCCTGACCCAAGCCCTTGTCATCTCCCGGCTCGACTACTGCAACTCGCCGGATTCCCTGCATCCGCTGTAAAACCTTTGCAGCGGATCTGGAACACTTGAGCACGCCTCGTGTTCAACCTATCTAAATTCCCATGTGAGCCCCCTCTTACATGACCTCCACTGGCTCCATGTAGTGGCTCGCATCAAATTCAAGACAATGGTACTGACAATGTACAAAGCTGTTAACGGAACTGCCCCTACCTACTTCCAAGCATTAGTCAAACCCCACAACCCTGCTTGGGCACTCCGCACAACTACCTCAGCTGGTCGACTGGTACCTCCATCACTAAAAGGAGGAAAAGGTTGGTCAGCAAAATCACAACTGTTCTCTGTTTTGGCACCACAGTGGTGGAACGAGCTCGAAACGAAAATAAAATAAACTCTTTTGCACTCTTTGTATCTTAGCACTTAGCATCATAGGCCAGAGATGTTGTATACAAGCAATGGTTAACCTAGCAATTGGAATGCTTGGAACTTGTTGTGGTGACTTGCTTACTGTATTAACAGCAATTAAGTGTTTCACCTTCTTCTGACTAATGTACTTATTGTAAGTCGCTTTGGACAAAAGTGTCTGCTAAAGGCCCTAAATGTTAATGTTAATGTTAATGTTAATGTTAATGTTAATGTTAATGTTAATGTAAATGTACATACATACATACATACATACATACATACATACATACATACATACATACATACATACATACATACATACATAGTAGTTATTCATTAATAAAGTCTTAATCTTACTTTCCTCCATACTTACCTCTCCAACGCAGTATTTATTTTACTTAACAATTCAAATGTGGTTCATATACACTTGTGACTGTTTGGAAACGACACTAGGTTAAGTACGACACCCAAAGCTGGCAGCCATGTTAACAGAAAATTAGAGAAACATTTGGTGACACAATGCTTCCATCTGCTGGTTAAATCAGAACAACACCACAACACCCCAACATGAAGTTATAACCACGTAAACCTCAACCACAAACAAAGATTTATAATGTATTGAGATAGATACGGAATTTTCTAAAGAGCTCTACTAAAGGATACCTTATTGATGACGAATGAATTAGTATCCTAATACAGAATATCTGATTGGGCGCAATTATGATTATAATTGTTAATCGTGGATTAACAGCAGTTGTATGAGTGTTAGAACTTAAGAGATACTATTATATAATTCAGTGTAAAAACAATGTCCCTCCTTTGTATTTAGGCTGCTTCGGGTTCTTGTTTACGTTGTATTGGGATGAAGTCTCGCTGAATCTGAGCAAGGCGTCAGGGTAATTGCCTGTGAACTGTTGTAAAGTAATTAAAAGAAAAAGAACCCAGACAGCATGACATGCCGATCGAGTTTTATGGTGCTTCCTGGATTTAGACCTTCCAAGACAGACCCATCTGCCGCCTTATCTCTCTGAACCTACTGCTGTTCTCCACCTACATACAGCAGTTACCCTGCCCGTACTCGTAAGGCAGCTATACTTTACCAACACCCTGTGTCTTTACGCGCTTTACCATCATCACACGTTATAAAGTTGTGATTGTGGTTTAAGGCATAATGGAATCCAATCTACCCTTGCCGAGGCGTTACACTGTCTGGCTTGGCCGTAAGGCATCTACTTTTTGTGTACGATTGAGAACTGCAATGCAAAAACACCCTGCAGAAAGGAAAAGCTGGACATGCTCGTATAGGTGCCGATTAATACTCTGAACTCCCCTGTGTTTCTAGCTTTACTGAAAATGGTGTGCTGTTTTATTGAGCTCTGTATAGGGGAAACGATTATGTGCAATATGGCCGTCGAGGAGATCAAATCCCAAATAAATATTTCACATAATAAATACTCATTGTTGACGCTGCCCAAGGTCACATATTAAACCACGCTGGTATAACCAATGTGGTTTGATCCCGATATTAACTATTTGTGACTTGTGACGTATTATTTATTTGCTTGTTTGTATAGTAATGTCACTCATTCGCCAATACTATACTATACTATACTATAGGCCTACCACAGTATAAAGAAATAGGCCTAATAAATGAACTAGGCTCCTTCACACTTCATTGGCCTATATTCATCTGCATAAAGTAGGCAAGTGAGCAATTAGTCAAACGGTTAGGTCTGGCCTACATTTGAGATTTCTTAGATTATTTACTGATATTATTTTGCATATGTTTAGTTATATCGTGATGATTCTAATTGTAATGCCTTTTTTAATGATATTTTAAATATCATTAGCCTATTATGAATAGTGGAATACTATAATTAATGTGCAGATCTCGGGAGTCATACAAACTGTTTTTTATTTCTTGGTAAGACTTTACGATGAGGTATTTTAAGTGTGCACAGTGTTGTTCCATTTGTACAAATGCAAATAAAAATAATTGGAAATGCAATAATAAATTAGTACTTAGTTAAAATACATTCATATATTCAATGCAATAACATCACAAACCATTTAACGTAGGCTATAGGCTACATTTCATGCAGGAAATAATTATTAAAATGCACCAGTTAGTTTCAACACATCTACATCTTGATGTCCAATAACCTCTAATAATATCAAACATTAAACACGATAGAAACTATTTAGGTAGGCCTATTTTAAAACCACACAGACATTTCAACAACACATACAATTTCAAGGAAATTAAATAGTAATGCTACTCCTTTGTGATCACCAAATTCCAGATAATGGTTCACAATAGGCGTATTTAATTGCGGTCCAATTATATTTAATTGTCTATCCGCTGGTCTTTGCTGCCTTTCTTCATCTTCATCCTGCGGTTTTGAAACCAGATTTTGACCTGTCTCTCGGTCAAATTCAACTGTCTTGCAACTTCATATCTACGATCCCGTGGGAGATACATGTTAAACAGAAATTCCTTTTCCAATTCCAGAATTTGATGTTTCGTATATGGACACCGTTTTTTCCTCGTGGATTTTGCGTGAAGCCAGTTTGATGATGGGTCGTCTAGAATAGAGGGTCACATCAAAAAGACAAGCGTTCAGCATTTATATTAACCTACAAATAACATAACTATTCACAGTTTAGTTTTTATAATTTGAAATGTAGTCAGCAGAACAAAATTATCGCTCTTTTTTTTCGCCCTGTGTCTTTGTACATATTTCATATATGCATTATTTCATGCAAAATCTACTACAAAAGCAATTGTTTTGTTAACATTTTCTTTCTTGTAAATATCATATTTCGTTGTAAAAATGGCCATAAGCGAGGTCACCGGGACTAGAGGAGTGATGGAGCTCATTCAGGTCGGCGGCCTTGTGGTGTCCACCGATAGCTTTGCGGGTGGATTGCAAAACAAATGTTTTGTGCCTAACTGTGGCTACCATAATAACAGATACGACTGTTGCATACTCGCATTTAACAACGCTACGAAATGTGTGCATTAAACATTCATAATATTCATAATAAAAACACATCATTTACTTGCGTCTGTTACTATCTTTCTTTCTTCTGCTGACGTGCTTTCTTCGACTGGCTTCTGATGAGAAGGATCACTGGCGATCTCAGTGATGGACGGCGCCTTTCCAGTGTTCGAAATACGAGTTGTGCGTGTCTCCAAAGTCGTGCATTCACCACCGGCAAATAAAGGCTCGGATTTTATATCATAATGCATGGTTGTTGATGGCAATCCATTTAAACACATAGACGCAGAAACTGGATCCAACGCCCAAGTGCGCGCGAACATGCCATCAGTGTCCCCTGTTGTGTAATGATGATGCATATATGTTGGGTTTGTCGTGGTTGAAGGGTGGGTCGAGATAGGATTCCACGATCCTCCAAAAATAGAAGATTTCGCCTGGAAAGGAAAGCTTTCTTGTCCGCCATATTCACTGAGCATTGTCTGTCCCGCCTGCTCTACCCCGACAACAGACGAGTACATCGGTGCAATATCCTCCTGTTCGGCGTGAATACGCGAGTCAACATAATAACTCGTACCCAATGTCGACATGACAACACGACAACGTTTCAAACACTTACAATTTTCTAAAAAGCTGCCTCATTGTAACCTGCTTGGTTGCAGAAGCCAAGACGTCCAGTAAGATGAAGCTTGCTATAGACTGGATAGGGCGCCCCAGACACGTGACCGTGGGACACAACAAAAAATAATAAATCAGCCTGCTGCTGAACTAAACGGCCACCCTTTCCCCTATCATATTGAAATAGCAAAAGCATACGCCTTTATTGGAAGGATACTTCGTTTTATAAGCAATAAACTGTATAATGTGCGTCAGGATCCTCTCTGTGTTGTAGCATTGTAAATATGGATTTTAATGGCGTTAAATTGTAGGTTTTGAACTAGATATTAGATATAGGCCTACATCGATGTTAATAGGTGCATTTGCAAATGTATGCTATTTTATAGATTGTTATTCACTCAGAAAAAACAATACAATGTAGCCGATTTTCTTTAGTAAAGGCCAGGTGTTAATAGCCTATTAGTGAATATTTTACGATTTTTTTTTTTACTGACCGATTCAACGTTTGGATATGGTAAATTTGTTGGGAAATGTTTTCAAAGGTTTAAAGGATTCCTTAGTTGCAGTGTTGTTCTAAATCTGTGCCGACAAATTCAATGCATGGGTAAAAGATGAACATTGGGGTGTCTGCAATCTACTTGGGTCTACTCCAAAGGCAATCCAAAACGGAAAGTTATTTGGGTGCTATAACAGTCCGTTTTTATCATGGGCAATTTGGCTGTTTTTCTTTTGGGTTACAACCTAGCTGTCTTAGCTTAATAACACCAATAAAGCCCATCCTTTGTGTCCATTCTCAGTAGAGAGCGGACGCATCCGGGATTTCAAAAGACGTGCATGGGAACGCTTTGGCGCACGCGGCGTTGGCCAGACTGTAATGATCATAACCGAGGCCTTGTCTGCCCCATCTCCAGTCTGGAACATACCCACCTAATCCTGTACATTTTACAATGTATATCTGGCCGGGGACCATTCGTGGCCATTACAATAACCACATGGTTATCGATCAATGCAAATAGCAGACAGCCAGCTAAACACATTAGACACATTTTTTATATATATATTTTTTCTTTTATAATTATTGCATTGTTTATATAGACAGGTAGGAATGCAGTCTATATCGCTGACATATGCATCGACAATATCTGAAGATTTTCTTGAGCTCATGCACTGGAAGTTAGCTTTTGTTGGCATTGTTGCAGTAGGAATAGAGAAAATGCGAGGCATTTTAGTTTTTCACGGTGCGACGAGTTTTACTGTGGTAATCAAGGCAGTTTTGTGTTGTGGGAGAAACAAAAATAGCCCAACAACATGAGACTACCTAAACCACTCAACAGCCCATTTTCCTTCAATGTAAATACATAATTAACAATGTAATAGACCAATCTTTAAATGTGGACATTTGTCCTATTTTCTATCCTATGCCAAATTAATATTTGCTATTAATATTTGGACAGGTCCAAAAATAGTTCTTGTCATACTTCATTAAGTTCAAACAGCATATTTGTATCGTCTCCAAACACCGTTGAGGGACATCCAGCAGAACCCATTCCTCATTTTTGTTAACCGCTTCAATTCTCACACAATTACAAATGCAGGTAAACTGGCCCTCACTACCCAGCTGTAAATAAAGATGCTACAATATTTTTATACCATTTCATATAGGCTAACAGCTAGTGTGAAATTATATTATAATATTTTAAACACTTGGATTATTGTATTTAAGAGCACAGAGAGAAGCCGCCTCGTAGCTCGTAGCGCCGATCTCAACCGAAAACCTCAAAGAAAAGAAAACAAAGAGACGCATATTTTTCCACTTGTATAACCTGTTCACAAAGTTATTGCAGTAAATCTGAAAGAATATTTTCACTTATTATAATAAACAAATGAATTGTAACTTTTCATGTATACAGTGAGACGTCTACAACTCCAGGGAATTATTTTATTAGTTTGAACAGAACAATGTATTTGACCCCTCTAGTTCATGAGTAGGACAGAAAGACCCGTAGTTGTAAAACATTAAAGCAAATGCCCAGGAATCAGTTACTCCGACATGCAAATCCAAAGGAGGTTCATAGGCTGACTATACAATACAAGCCTTTACTCTGAAATGGTCCCACACGGAATCATTTCACGTTGTGGATTAACATTGGAACGTTCAACAACGTTTATAAATAAACCTACATAGCCACCACAAATAATATAAAGGTGGAAATACCGTTTCCAAAGAACAACAATAAATTATTTATCGGGTCAAATTTCAAATAGTACACATTCTCACAGTCATCCATTCCGTCGGTTGAGGAGGATGTAAACGATATCACACTATCATGAAAAATTGTAGTTGTTTGAGAGCTCTCTGATTCGATTTTCCCGGCTCATTTTTTTTAGTTTCATCCTCCTGTTTTGGAACCAAATTTTGACTTGCCTGTCAGTAAGGTGGACACTGCGGCTGATTTCAAGGCGTCGCTCTCGAGTCAAATACATGTTAAAGAGAAATTCTTTCTCCAGCTCCAAAGTTTGATGCTTGGTATAAGGGCAACGCTTCTTTCGGCCAGTTTTAGCTGTCAGCCAATTGGCTGTGTTTCCAATCTTCCCATCTCCTACAATGAAGATAAAAACAGAGACATTAAACAACATGCACTTCAACAACAATGCAACGATATCAACTCCGAAGGCCAAATAATGTCCAAATCATTCTGTAGAACCAACCGTCCCACTCAAGTGTAGACGGTTTAGATGAGTAGAATAGGGCAACAATGGGATAGGATTGGGCCCATTTGTTAAGACATGGAACCTTTAACCAACGCCGACCAGCCAGCCAATATTATGGTTTCGACCGAGAAATCAGAGACATGGCTTCTGAACAGGTGTTACCATTCTTGATTGACACTGTCAATAAACACCGAGAGCTTCTCCGAAAACTACAATGCTGTGTGGTAATAAATAGGTTTAATGAAATGCATTTGTGGGTGTTACCGAATATTCTTTAAATATTAACTATATTGTTACTGGACTACACTAAACCCTGTACATCAGATCAAAACCTATCAACAATTTATGGACATTTCACCTTTGCTGGTATTTTCTGTGTTTTCTGTACAGGTCTCTGTGGGTTCAGGGGAGGAGAGGCTTTCCTGGGATAGGCGGCTTTCCGAGTCTCTAGCAGGGGCGCACGGTTTAGATGCGGGCGCCTCTTCGCTATCCCGTGCGTTTGCAGGGACCGATTCGACAGAATTGCTGGTTACTTGTGAAGCATCGAAGCGGGCAGGTCGTTGCAAAGTAAAATGGGTCACGTTTGGCTGATCGTCGTGATAAAATTTAGGAGATGTGTACGTTTGAGAGAGGCGAAAATACCCGGGGACCGGCACAGTGCTATTAGTAACGGGGCATGGTCCAGACGCTATCCTTGTGAGGGATGCGTCATCTGCCGCTGCTCCTTTAGGACACTTCTCAGATTCATAAACGCAATACGCGTTTTCCTCTTTTATCGTTGGAGAGAGCCGAGAGAATGAACAGTGAGTCGGGTTGTGGTTTCTGAGCTGCTCAGCTCCACAAGATCTGGACGTCTCGAGCCACGCTTCCATTCCTTGAATATATGGACCACACGAAGGTGTCGTTGTTTGAGAACCTGGTTCATTGCGTTTAGCGATACCCGGAAAACAAGCGCCAGTGGCAAGTCCATAGGAATACTCCGACACTGGGGGCAAATACACCCCGCTACCTTGGTAGTACGGTGCCGCACCTTCGCCTCTTACGTTGATTAGAGAGTCCACAAAAAATGAATTTCCAGCTTGGTTGTTTGGGCATGTCATTGTTGTAGAGTAATTTGTCGGTGGATGAAGATAGCCCTTTCTGGCTGACATTTCTTGTGCAAAACATGGTGAATATAATTAGATATACTCATGCTTCTCACTTTAGCCTACAGCCAATTAAAACTCCAGATGACGACAGACTCCTCCCATTCCAAGCTCCCAGTTGGACTGTGACCGAGATGTAGCCAATGTTTCAAGAGAAATCTGTGGAAAGTGGAGGATCAATATCTCGAACTGTAACTGAAATCACCTTCAAACTTCTATAGGTTCTTTCAAAAATAATGATTTAGGAATAAAGATGAGTTTCTCCGTTCCTCAGCACTCATGTGGCAGCAAGAAGTCGGTTCACATCTGATTGTTATGGACCATGTTTAACTTTACAGCGGACGGTATAGCCTATAACTCCAGCACTAAGGGCTCCTCGGGTCCCTATAAAACGCCCACGGCGCTGAAAAGTTTTAATGGGTGCATCAATAGACGTGACATTCTATGGTCTGTTTTAGAATAATTGGAATGGCATGCTATTATTTTCTGCGTTGTCACTAACCTATGCGCTACATTTGCCGTTATCGCTGCAGGACACCATATAGGCCAACGGCAAATAGCCGGAGGCCAACGCGATTAGTATTTTCGTAAATGTAAGTAAATACATCTTCAAAGAATACAATGATCTACGTAAGTTTACCTCTCTCTCTCTCTCTCTCTCTCTCTCTCTCTCTCTCTCTCTCTCTCTCTCTCTCTCTATATATATATATATATATATAGAGAGAGAGAGAGAGGTATGTTTACTTCAAGCGAATTTCTGCACATTTGA
>OMKQ01042191.1:4584-23862 GCA_900302335.1 Phycis phycis
GGCTACAGATGCAACAGGTGTGTGTTACTTCCTGACTGACCAGGTGACTGAGTGTGTGTTACCTGCTGAGGCTGCAGGTCACAGATGATGGTGTTAATGTTGCTCAGGATCTCGTCAATGAAGGGCATCACTTCGCCCACCTGCACCTGCACAAAGTGGCGCCGGCACTTCTGTGCGATCTTGATGAAAGTGTCGCACGCCATGTCCTGCACGCCGTCGTGGGTCTCTGGGAACCGGAGGACGACAGAACATTTTAGTTATTTTGGGCCCAAAAGGCCGTGCTACACAGAGGTGTAGTGCTGGAGGACGCCTAAAGGCTGGATGCTGGGGTTCAACCACAGAACCTTTGGGCCAGGGGTCAAACACCATCGCCCCCTGCCGGGTCACTGGGCTCACCGTGCATGAACTCGAAGAGCTTGTTGACGACAGTCTTGAGGAACTTCCAGTGGGCCCGGAGGAAACGGGGGTACTGGCCCACAATGTACATGATGTTGGAGGCTATGATGGCCTTATTGTCCTTGCCTCGTTTCTGCTCACACAGCCCCAGCAGGTCCTGGAGGCCGGGACACACACCACCATGTCAGTGATCACTTAAGACCCACACAAACCATCCTCCAGTATTGTCATGGCCAGTGAATACCGACTGACATAATATTGTCCTATGATTATTAATGAGGTGAGCATTCTAAACCATGTCCACACGTTCCCATGATATCAACAACGTTCAATAGGAAGGGAGGACTCTTAGTTTTTTTTACATTTACACTCAAAGTGACGTCAACCACAAGGGGAAGTACGGCGCCTTCCAAGCCCAATTGCATAAAAAACAGCAAATACAGGGAAAGGGGGGAGCAAGTAAGAACCAAGAGGTCAGACCTTGATGACGGTGACCAGGAACCTCTTCTCGTCCTCCTCGTGCATGGCCCCGCTGATGGACCCGATGGCCCAGCACAGCGTGTTCAGGTTCCTCCAGGACCACTCGGTGCCGTTCACCTGGTTGTGGAGCTTCTCCGTCATGATGCGCTCCGTGTCCGCGTAGTCCAGGTGAGTCAGGTACACTGTGGTGGACACCATGAGAGAAGGACACACTAGCTTCACATCTCTGCCCATGTGGCCCCAGGTCACCCGAACCAGCCCCCGCTCCGTGTTCCTCCTCAAGAACTACTGCTTCTGGGTTTGAGGAGCTTCTCCTTATCTTGTAACCCATTGAGACTGGGGTTAAGGGCAGTACAATTAAAATGGACAACTTATTCCCGACACTCAACCATGCCGTATTCAAAAACATATTTGTTATTGAGTAAAATATCATCTGTAAGCAGCCACCATAGTGCATACAGATTAGCATTGATGCTATGATGCCAACATGTCTCCGGCCTGATAACCAGACACAACGTGCTGTTCTGCCTCCGTACTGTATCTCGGTACACGTGCAGAGATGTCGTGTGCTCACCCAGCGTCTCCCTCATGTTCTTGTAGAGGTTGATAGAGTCCGTGTCCTTCATGAACTCCCGCACCACCTCCCCCTGGTCGTTCTCCACCACCAGCACCTCCTCAGGCTTGGCCATGCGGCTCACCATCAGCAGACGAACCTGCACATATCAGACATGACATCAGACATGACAGTACTGTGCTGTGCTTATACATGTTATAATATTATTCATGGTATCAGCACACCTCCGACCAGATGCACTCTGCAACACAGGCATTGTGGAGGCATGTACACGTGAATACAATACAACTTTTGTACCTCAGCTTATTCAATAAGAATCATTGAGTGGGTGTCCAAAGGTTTCAAAGCAATATCGGACAATATTGTTGAAGCATACAATCGTAGCATGGGATCGCCCCGGTGAGGACTCAAACCCCCAACCCCACCAGCGTGAATGCCTTGCTCTAGCAGTTGATCTCAGCTAGTACTACACGGGAAACTGATTCTCATCTCCATGTACGAGAGAGCGGACATTTTAAGGGCGTTAGAAAAACCTGTCCTCGGGACATTTCTCGTCGACAACACGAAGCGCTAACCGTGGCAACAGCCAAAACCGGGCTAACCCCCTTGGGCTCACCTTGGACAGGACGGGCAGGTAGAGGTGTCTCCGCGGTGGGACGTCCGACAGCAGCGGGGAGGTGGAGGTAGAGAAGGGGCTCTCGCGGTACAGCTCGGCCGCCAGGTGGTTCCAGTACTCCAGACATATCTTGAAGATCTCAGTCTCCTCCACCTCCGACACCAGCAGCATGTAGTGCAGGGCCTGGGAGACAAGGGAATCGCATGCGTTGGCACACCACTTCGCAGTCCGTTTTTCGGCATGTGACCCCATTTCCAGGTCCCCGGCGGGGAACCCAAACCTCGTACATCTGTAATGAGCATCGGCTTCCACGCAGGTTGTTTTAACCCCTCATGTTCCATCTTAAAGCTAGGGTCAGGAATTTCGGAAGGGCATTTGGGGAATCCAGCAAGAGTAAGATTAAAGACTAGATTTTGTATTAGATGAAGTTTCCAAACTTAGGTATGGGATCTTTCCAAAAAGATCCCATACCTTCCTTCAGTCCTCCCTCCAAAGCCACTCCCCTAAAACACACGACTAGCTTGCTAGCTTTTAGCATTAGGTCTACCTAGCCATGTGGAAGACTGTGGTCATGGGAAATGCTAACACAGGGAGAATGCGAATCAGAACCGGAACTCTGGACGCCCTCCTGGCTCTCACCTCCATGAGCGTCTCCCTCAGGTTGGGCCTCCTCTCGACCAGCTGGCCGTGTTCCTTGAGGAACGTGCAGAGGAACAGGCTGAGGTTCTGGATGAAGTTCTGCTCATCATCCTTCCCATTGGAGTAGGCCAGGCGGATGTTGGTGTTGAGGGGCAGCATCTGAACATGGGTCACACGGCAACCGTTTTAACAGGGTCTCGGTGGCTTCCCTGCGCTGGAGCCGTCCCACCCGCCCAGCTCTCCACGGAACTGGGTGCCTACCTGTTTGAGCTGGCACATGTTGAGGGTGAACAGGTTGACGAACTGCTCCTCGTACTGGTTGACGCTCACGCCCGCGATCTCCGTCAGACACTTGAGAGTCACGTTGCGGAACATCGGCACGTCCAGGAACTGGGGTACAGGGAGAGAGCCCTTAGTTAGGAGTGGACCAAGACTAGTGTGACAGAGAGCAGCATCAACCCAGGTAAAAAGACATGAAGCCTATCCATCCCATTTTTTGATTTTCAAAAATGCTGTATTATTTTACACCTATATTTGTATGGTGCTGGTGCCATGTAGAATGGGAGTCAGAATCAAACACGGGTCGCTACAACTAGACCAGCCCATTGGGACGCGTGTGGTCTGGACCAAGCACCTTGTAAACCAGAGTACTGATGAGCTTGGTCTCAAAGATGTAGCCCAGCGGGATCCAGTTCAGGAAGCGCAGCAGCGTCTCCAGTGTGGCGTGGACCAGGGGTGCATTCTGGGAATTCTCCTGAAACAGAACCAGTACAGAGCGAGGTCAAGAGGTGCATTCTGGGAGTCCTCCCAACAACAGAACAGGCACACGTTGGGGTCAAAGTGCAGACGCCGACTGTTGAGTTCCTTTGATCGACTTCTACTCACCATCACAAACTGGCACAGCTGGAATATTTGGGAGAACTCGTTGCACATGCTGGAAGACAGACAAGATTATTAGTCATGACTGAGATAGTGGGGTTAACCTAGAGTACTAGTTATTCTGCTGGTGTGCTAGTCTAGCATGGAACCATCTGGAGTAGTGACTAGTTTAGTGTGGAGTCAGTGTAGGGTTACATACCTGTCCTTGAGGTGTTTGGCCTTGACCTGGGTCATCTGTCCACTGGAGAAGTCGAACACCTCCTCACTGAGCAGCTTGAGGATGGTCATGTTGTTCTGACAGAGGCTCTCACTGGTGCGGCTCGCCCCCACAATGTCACTGATGAAGTTGGGCCAGTGCTTGGGCCACTCCTGCTTCAGGATCTGGAGGGGCAGAGGGGTGCAGCTGAGCACCACCACTGGATAGGACCATGACCGCAGCTCTTTGGCTACCATGGAGCGACTTATCTTAGCCATTACAGTACTTGTACTAACTCACCCTCTACCCTGATGTCCCCTCACAGGATTAATAGTGATCCTACGGTCTATGTCGAGTGATCTGCGGCTTACCTTAACTTTCAGACCAAGTAAGTATTATCTTATCACAGTGGAAGATGTCCTTCAGGATCAATAAAACACCAATCTCTGCAGCTCTGCTTCTACACTCAATACGGGGCGGTCAACCCTCCGAGACAGGATGTCACTTTCAGACATCTTAACTTGTATTTCAAAGGCAGCCCGACAACAGAAGGGCACACTAGACATGAACTGACTCAAAGAGGCGTGTAAAGTCGACAGAGTGGAACGTTGAGGTTGAGGTGCGCATTCACCTGAACGAGGATCATGTTGAGCTTGGCAATGTACACGCCTTCCTTCTGAAAACACAAAACACCAGCAATATTTAAACGCTTGAGTTTCCGTAGGTCTGACTACATGCAATGCAGAGTTCCAGCAGACAGGGCACAGGGCAGGGGGCAATGGCTGCCGTACCTCTACGTTGACAGGATCAGAAGAGGTCTTGATTATCAACCCCACCACGTACTTCTTGATTCCTGGGAAAGTGAGAAAAGGGTGCATCAGAACGCAGGCCTCTGCCCTACTGACTCTACATAGTACAACAACAGGCCCGTGGCACAGTGAAGCTAATGAAAACGTAGCTACAGTCTTACCGTCACACTGATTTCTGGGTAGAATCTTCCAACGAGTTTTGATAACAGTTTCTAGGATCTGCAGGGCGTAGTACTAAAAAAAGACATGAAAATAAAGTTAGGCACTGAAGAATACCACACAGACATTGACCTGCACTGACCGGCACTCAAACTAAATCAAATAACCGCCAGAGTCACCGCCAACCCAACGTCTGTATCAAACTCCTCCTCGGGATAAGCTCTGCATTCACATGCTGCCCTCCAGAGCAGCAGGGGAGTGCTCGTGTGGAGCAGCTTCATCATCAGGGAATGGTGATGATGCTGATGGTGCTTCATGGTGCATTCCAATCTTTAACTTAAAAACCTTCCATGGATTTGAGCAGTGACCGCATCACAAAAACTCATATCCAAAATAATGCCTATTAAGGCCTTCAGGATATAATCTTAAAAAAAATATCGGCCTAGCACCTGAAGGGGAACGCCCAGGTGTGTTGTGTCTGCTCAGCTACAGCGGTGGGAGGTCCCATTACTTAAGTTCACCTGAACAGCAGGGGCACCACACCTTGTGACCTTACAAACAGATGAGGCCTGGCTCCTAGACGACAAGAGTGGCCTGTTTGGGCCCATTTGGGACCCCTCTGCCTCTCCCACTGTCAGTGTGTATCTTTCCCTGCCTGAATCAAAGTCAGCGGAATCCACTGCTGCAGAATCATGTTTTCATCGCCCCATTGTTTTCCTTTTCGTTTCTACAGTGATATTTTATTAATGAAAAAAGCAAAACCACAACATCACGTAGGATAGCTGTAGGATATCTGCGCCGCAGCACATGGTGTGTTGAGATCCATAAGATGTGTGTGTACCTTGGTCTTCATGTTCTGGGAGAACTCCAGGATGGTGTCCACCCTGGTCCAAGCGTCGGGGTGATCTTTGAGGTTGGTCAACACCTCCTGCGCCATTCGTTGCTGAAAAACAAATATGTCTTAATAAAACACACAGGGCAGTCATGTCCGTACGAGTGTCTGTACACTTTCAGAACATAACCAACCAAGAGACAGGGTTATGGCAGCTGTTGCCAGGGGAATGTTGGTGCTACTGTGGGGTCGTAGCAGACACTTTAATCCAAAGCAACCAGCAGAGGATTCAGTTACATGTCACTACAGAGCAGGTAGGGCTTAGTGTGTTGCTCTAGGATGCCGACTAGGTTACAACTCTATCCTGTTCCATGAGCTACGCATGTGGTGATCATGTAGGGGGACATGATGTAAATCCAGGTGTTCTACTAAAGGTAGTGCCCCTTACCTGTGATCCAATGTCATAGTACATGGAGTTGACCACATTGTCCAGCAGGTTGATGTCCAGCTTCTGAGAGAAGTCCAGCAGCTGTCTGGCTGCATGATCCGCCAACATGGTCATTTCTGCTGGCATGGAGCTGCAGTGGTTCAGGGGAGAGAAACAGGAAGTCCCTGAAATCGCTGGCCTTGCCTTGCGTGTAGTGTAGTAAAACCACTGTTTCCCTGTGGATAGTCAGCGTTTGAAAACACTGCAGAAAACGCTAGTATAACCCGAGGGCGACACCATAGTGTACACTTTAGCACACGGGTGCCTGGTCACCTGCTTGGGCCAGAGAACCATTTGAATAGAAGGAATTTAGTGTGAAAGGTTTGGTCAGTGCCACCGTGTTCAAAGAATGCTTTAGTAAAAGGCAGCAGACAGCAATGACAACACAAAGTAAACCGAAACCAAAAATAATATGTCCTCATTGGAGTGAATGTAGTCATGCTACAACGTGCCGTCATATATTACATTATGCTGGAATAATGTTTTCTACAAGACACTTCAATGGGTGAATCTACTACAGTGGGAACAGGTTCAAAGTGACATATTTGTGTCGAAGGAAAATGTGTTCCGATACGACGAATAGAAAAGGTGTTTGGTAACCAGGTTGGGCTACATCCATTAAGTACTGTCTGAAAAGCACATATAGGCCGTATTATAGGGTGTATTAAGGGAAATATTTCGCAATTTTGCTGGCTCTTTCTTAATTCCCCCAAGTAGGATTTATTCATCGTTAGAATGATGTTTACAAAATGTCATTGAAATGACGGCCGGTCTGGTTAATCCACCCAACAATGCTGCTTTACTGCAATACGCCCTGGACATTTCACAGCCTGTAGCAGTGACAAGATGCTGACAGCGTGTGCTGTGATTCAACATTTCGTCAGGGTTAAGAGGGAGACCAGCAGTTAACACAGCCCCAACAGGTCGTGGGGATTATCGCCGACACTTCATAATACTGTGGAATCGGCCCAGAAAAGTGTAGTCGCAGCCTGGCTGGTACACGGTGAAACCACATGGTGAGGAGACTAGGGAAAAGCTGGGGGAAGAAACAGCGACCCCCCGCGGTGGACTCACACCACCCTCCCTCCCTCTTACCCAGGCTGTATCATGCCTCTTCTGCAGCCCATCCGACCGATGCAAGCAGTCTCAATATCATTTACAAACCAAGTTTGGTAACGAAGCACATAGACCAACCGCTCCTTGTGTAGTTTTGGGTCAACACAAACCATGCAAGGGAGTCAGAACCTCCAACAGTAGTTGAGTTGAATAGCATGTTTTAAACTTACCCAATGTGTCTTGCACGTTGAGTATGAAGCCTGTTTGATCCGAGAGCCGCTCTCTTACACAAATAACGTGTGTCTTCAACCAACGCGTTCGGTCTTCAGTGGAGAGTGTGAGATCTGTGCTTATCTCATGTTCCACGCTTCTTCCAGCCCACACTACTCTTCACATCGGCTAGCTGGTTAGCTCCTCGGGCTAACAAAACATCCGCTCACATTCAGGTACACCGCGTAACGTTCTCAGCGCTCAACACGTCCGACACTGTCCACTGGGTTGCACCCAGTATCTTCTAAATAACAAAAAAACCTGGAAAAAATCCACCTCCAAAATCAATGGTAATCCGCTCAGTTAGCCGCTAGCAAGTTAGCAGTTAACGCACCAGTCATTGATTCCTCAGCTCTCCGTGGCTAACAGTTAGCTGTTAACGAGTTAGCACGCTAACGCACAAGTCATTGATATCTTCGTTCCGAGCGGCTAACGGTTAGCTATTAGCACGCTAACGCACTAGTCATTGATTCCTCCGCTTCCCGTGGCTAACAGTTTAAGTGAAGCTAACAGCCGTAGCTTTTACGGATACACCACATCCAAAAATATAGTCTCGACTTGTTTTATTTGTTGGGCTTCTCCTTGTATGAAGTGTATTCAAGCAGTGGTGTGTGTGTTTTAATGTGTGTGTGAGCCAGTGTGTGTGTGTGTTCCTCTCCGTTCATGCTCCAGACCAGGACCGGTTGAAACCGGTTCAGGCCAGGATATTCCGTCTCGGCCCGTGGCGCGCGCCGCGGAAAATTTTGGACCGCGTACACGCCCCTTGCCGACGTTTGATTGGTGCAGCAATTTATCCCACGCCGGCTCCTCATTGGTCCAAATGAGCAGTCAGTCGAATTAAAACCGCCCCGTCTCTCTTGAGAGCGCCATGTGTTTGTGTTTGTCCTTTCATGGACGCACCCACGTCAATTGGGTTGAGTTTATTTAACGTTTTAATATTATTTGTAATTTTTTAATAATGCAAAAAAAGATCATGGAAAAATGAAATAAAAAACTAAAATAATTGTAATGATAAATTAGAAGGGACAATTAAAAACTTTATTTTTAAAAATTTTCACAATAAATACAAAGCAATACTGGGAATGTACTAAGACAAAAACACACACAAAATGAATGTATTGTAATGCAATGACAAAGGTATGGGTCATATGATTGGCCATTCAACTAAAGTTTACAGCCAGCCATGGGAATTTATGAAAAGAATGTTGGCATACATCATTGCAAGTAATTAAACATAAAACAGTGAAAAAGTAGCCAACAACTCACAGAAAAACACAAATTAGTTGTGTAGCTGTCATACATATGTATATCAAAGTTGATCATCACCATTAAATGTGTTTTAACTTCAAGGCTATCAAGTGATGCTCTTATTACCTGCTCCTCTACCTGGTTCCAGTTAGCTTGTTTCACTATCCTTTGACTGCAGATGAACACCCCTTCTAATTCTCCTCGTCGCTTGCCTTATTCAATGTGTTGCTATTCTCTCCATGCAGGCTAGTCCTGTCAGTGTTTTCCTCCACCTCCTCTTGCTGCTCTCCATGCTCCTCGCTGTCGTCCGAGAACGTCTCCTGACCATCTGAGAAGTTCTCCTGGTCATCAGAGTAGCGGTACCGTTCGTCAGCCGAGTGGCTGCTGTCCTCTTCGTGACTTCTACCCAATCGCTTCTCCTTCTCCTCCTCTTCCTCCTCCTCCTGTCCATGTGTGGTCTCTCCACCAGCAAGCTCTGATCCCAACCTCTGGACATCGAGGAATGACTTCCGGCAGCCAACAGGAGAATCGGACTGGCAGCTGAGGAAATAAACAACAAGCAACAAAATGATTCAGAGCAACAGAAAGCAGCAGCACAAAGTGCTACAAGATGATCAGGGGGATCAAAGTGCTGTGGAGGAGCTTGGATTTAAAGGGCCCTCATTTTGTCCACCTAGATGTATGATGGATAACTACCACACATGCCTACCCAGTGGAACGTACATCACCATACATTGTGATGTCACTAATGGCACGATATCTAAATGTCTCTTTATGGCCCATCGACATCACACCTAGCAAAATACGCCCCTTTGACACCGCACACACCTGGATCTGGAGGCGCTGGAGGTCTTGCGTGCGGAGCGGGGAGAACCGTTTCCTGTCCCAGACAGGAAGTTCTCGGTGAGGCCACACCCACGCAGAGCCTCGGTGTACCGCCGCTCCACCGCCGTCTTGGCGTTCCTCTGGTGAAGACGGAGATGTTACTCATCCAGACAACGTTCTATCTAGAACAGAGCATTACTCTGTGATACCTTACCCAGCTGGTCGTATTGAGTCATGTAAATATATTGTACATGATGTGTGTTGGTGTGTGGTCGGTCTTTCCACTGGTTCACCTGGTCCCTCTCACCTGTGCCACCCGCTCCAGGAGCAGAGGCCTCTCCTTCACTCGCTCCTGGATCTCCTTGATCTCCTGCTGGTACTCCCTCTTGCGCTGGAGGTCTTGTTTCCTGGGAGAACAGAGGAGCCGTGTTGACGGGGGGGCCTGGGTGGCACCCCCCACCCTCCACCACCATAGAAAGCATATTGCCCATGATTGGCCACCCCAAGTGCCCTCCCTTCTGAATCTGACATGTCTCTTCTCAAATGACCCACATCAGCAATTTTCATTTCCCCATCATTGAATGTCCTGACTACTTGAATGAGTGTGGACATGCAGAGGAGACATCCAGAGGTTTGTCTACAACATCACACCACGTTCAGCTCTATATAAAGCAGCTCTGTTGAAAGCACCTACGAAACAGGTCTTCAATCAACAAATACATCAAGAAATGTAACAGATACTGATTCATTTTATTATTTAATTAACATTCACAGGTCATTCACAAGTACATTTTATTAGTCTAGTCCTGAACACAGTCTCAAATTACACAACAGCCCTTAGCCTTAACCCTCTAAAGGACTAAAGAGAAGCTCCCCCAAACCCAGAGGGGAGAACCCCTGAGAAGGAACATCATCTTCCAGGGACTGTTAATCCCACGTACTGCGCACATCTGGCCAGCAGAACAGAGGTGTCTGTGTTTGGGGCCGGAGCAGGAGGAGCAGGAATACACAGCCCCAGCGGTCCTACCTGAACTCTCTGAGTTTGGCCGGGCAGGTCTGGGACAGGGCCCGGTGGGGGTCGTTGGCCTGGGCCCGCTGCAACACCTCCTTCTGCAGCCTCCGCTCCCTGCGCCTCCTCTTCTCCCGCTCCTTCTCCTCCTCCTCCTCGGCCCTCCTCTTTTCCTCCAGAGTTTTTCTGCTCGGGGAGGGGGGACAGGCTGGTCACATGAGAAGGAGGCGGGGGAGGAGCAGAGGGGGCTGTGGGATCAAGCATGGAGGAGGTGGGAAGGGGGTACAGTCTCACGGGGGTTTAGGAGGCTGTAGGAGCACTTGGTCTACAAGGAGTGGTGGAGGAGGCACATGTGGGAGTCATCCAGGCAGAGTCACCACAAGGTGAGCACAGTGCTACAGGAGACTATGGTGTCTACACGGCAGACATAAAGCTTCTTTTGAAGCTGACAATCGGGGGTCTAAGCAGGTAGGACCCCTGATGTGAACCTCTGGAGGTACCTCACAGCCTCCTGCCGCTTCTTCGAGGCATCAGTGACCTTGGCGGGCAGGAGCTCCAGGCTTCCAGAGAGGGAGGAGCAGAGACTGGAGGAGGGTGTGTGGAGTGCCCGGGGCGTCACGTAGGGCCAGCGGGTGGGCCGGGGACTGCCCTGCTCCTTCTCCGCATTGCCCCGGTCGCGGTGCGAAGCCATCTGGGACGTCCTCAGCGTGAAGGGCTCGCAGGAGGTGACGGGCCGCACCTCCCTGCGGCTTTCCAGGCGCTGCTTGAAGAGGCGGTGCCTGGCGTTGAAGTCGGGCACGTCCACGTTGATCTTGGGCCTGTGGGAGAAGCCCCCCTCTGCGGCACCGGGGTCCCTGGCGCTCTTGGGCTGGCTGAGGCTGCGAGCCAGCATGCTGGGGGGCAGGGCCGCGCTGTGCAGCAGCTCCTTCGCTCTCATCTGCGTCTTGATGGAGCGGTACAGCTGCTCCTCCTTCACACGGTCCCCCGCCGCCGCCGCGTACACCGCCCGGGGCACCGGCCGGGCCCGGAAGGGCTTCACCTCCTGGGGGGAGGAGGGCTGGAGGAGGCGCGGCTGCTGCTCCCGCTGCTCCTTGCGGCGCCGCTCACGCTCCAGGAAGCTGAAGGGCTTCGGGGCGATGCGGAGGTTCTGCTCCCGCTGCTGCTCCTCGCGCTCCCGCTTGGCCTGCTCCTGCAGCTCCTCGTAGAGGGGGAGGCGCACATGTGCAGGCACGGGGCTGGCGCGGAACCTCCTCTGGCACTCACCGAGCTCGTCCAGCTGGCGGCGCAGCTCCACGTTCTCCAGCTCCACCTCGGAGCGCGTCTTCACCCCGCTCTGGCGCCGTCCCGCCTCCCGCCGTGTCATCTGGAACGGTTGGGGGACCGTCACGCGGTGTCGCCATGACTCCCGTTTGGCGTCCTCCTCCTCCTGGTGGCTCCGCTTCTTGCTGTTCTTCTTCCCCTTCCTGGCTCCTCCCCCTCCTCCTCCTCCCCCTCCCGAGAGACTGCGGAGGGAGGAGGAGGAGGCCTGGCGTGGGTGGAGCTTGAAGTCCAGCCACATGCTCTTGATGTGCTCCTTGGGGGAGGAGGGCAAGCCTTTCTCCATGCGTTGCCTTGCCCCCTTCTCTTCGGCCCCCTCTTCTTCGTCAGATGACAGACCAGACCCCCTGCGGAGCTCCATGGCAGAGCAAGCTTTTCTCAGCCCATACGACATCTCTGAACTGGGATCAGCACACAGGAACCTGGTGGAGACACAAGCCCAGTAAACACATAGTAGCACCAATAAAAACAGAACAACAAGAAACACAGTAAAACTCACTCATAACTCACTCGTGTAACAGTAAACTCACTCATAACTCACTCGTGTAACAGTAAACTCACTCATAGTATACAAACAAACACATAACATGCATAGGCTGTGCAACACTATATCGTAGCTACTCCCATTTTGATTGCAGGTTTTGGTTGTTTACGGCCTCACTCTCTCTCTCTGGACAGGAGCACAGTCTGCCAGAGAGAGGCAGAGAGTACCTGCTCTGCATGCTGAGGTCTGGCGGGTCTGGCTGGGAGGCCTGGCCACTGAGCTGCAGCTTCTTGCGGTACATGTCCTCCAGCTCCGCCATGGTGCGCAGGTGGGCCCTCTTCAGCTCCTCCAGCTTGCCGTAGTACTCCTGGTTGGAGAAGAAGATTTCCCGCAGTTGGAGGTGGTCTCCCTCACCGCGGGCGCTGTAGTCTGGGCCGAACCGGACCCCCTCCCGCTCCTCCTCATCGTGCTCCCAGTCCTCCATCTGGTGAAGGTCAAAGGTCAGGGGTGTCCAAAAGTACATGGAATACAATTAACTTTTCCAAAATACACCCAGATGGGTCGACCCAAATCCAGCCTACCAGTTGGTTCAGTCCACCAAGGAGGTGACCAATCAGTGACTTGATCGAAATTATAATTTCACATCTGGGCAACAGTACTATTTGTGATGTCCCTAGTAGCCAGATTTAGCAATGGCTGATGCATGAGCGGCCTCATACCTATTAAATGAAGGGGCCCATTGTCAGAGGGCCAGGGATCTTAAATCCTTGCTTGGTTCCACTGACAAAGTTAATTAGGGATTCTGTGCACCTTCAAAATATATTCCACTATTTTACCTTTTTTAGAACATAAATCTCTTCTTTCTCTGAATCTGGAAATAGATTGGGGGGACGATCTCAATCTGGTCTGACCTCACTACCCGCTGAGAGAAGAATTTAAACCTATATTATTGTACAATATTTATTTGTATATTAATAATGTCATATTTTTGTTTACTTATTCAAACTTTGCAAGGCACCTAAATGTGAATACTGGAACAATATTGTGTGGTATTGGGCTTAAAATGGCCAGCCCTTCGTGTGTAAGCATGTGTGTGTGTGCCTGCATGTGTGTCTATGTGTGTCTATGTGTGTCTGTGTGTGCGTGTGCGTGCGTGTGTGACGGGGTGGAGGTAATTACAAGAGGCTTGCGGGGCCATAAGCTTATTGGCCAGATGGCTGAGCGGCTCCTATGTCTCCCTGCGTCTTGTCTGGGTTCAGAGTTAAAGAACAGGGATTTCATCACATGTCCAACGCATGGAGAGATCATTCATGTTCATGTCGGCACAGCCAGTAATTCAACGAGAAAATTCCAGATTTAGTCCAGTACTCCCCCGCGCCCCCCATCACTTATTATATTAGAACATAATTTATTTGAATTGCCTTTCTTTGAATCAAGACTGAAATAGGCATCATGGTGTTCTAGATCCACGGATGGTTCTTAATCCTGCCCATGGTGTCCCCTAGAATCTAGACCGACGCTGACTGCAGGCTAGTCTACATAGGCCTGCTACACAGACCACGAGTTTATATCCTCAGACCATCAAACTCGGTCAGAGACCATCTACCTCTTCCTCCTCCTCCTCCTCCTCCTCCTCCTCGTTGTCCATGTTCTCGCCGGTGAGGGGCAGGACTCTGTGCCGCTCGTACAGCGCCAGCGGGGTCTTTTTGTGCGGGTCGACCGGCGTTTTCAGGCACGAGGTCACCAACGCGTTGGTTCGGTGGGGGTCTGTCATTGTTCAGCAAAGTTGTGTTATGTTTTGATGACGGAGGTTTCTGAGTGATAGATCCTCCACCGATCTGAGACGCGCCGCCGAAGTGCGTCCCTGGCAACCGAGGTACGCGCATGGGCAGAGGGTGGACGCTGATTGGACACCAGGAAGTGAAGGATTCTTAGAATGCGTTTATTATTACTTTTTAGGTGTATTAATAAAAAAAAACGTAACCTCAGTTCATAGTTTACATTTTGTGAAAACTATATACACGTACCAAAAAGTAAAATTATTTATAAGGCTTAATCGTAGACGTAAGTTAATCGTAGGGAGGAGAATAGGTTGAATACAACTGATCTGATCCTGCAACTGTTTATACAACTATGACAACACTGTTATAGTGTGTAACTTTGTTACACTGTGCTTCTGCGGACTACATTTGGGTGTAGCAGGACAATCATAACCTGTGTTGTTCTGATGACCATGTTTGGCATGAGCCTCCTCATTTTTATTTCAGCAAGTAATACATCTTCACACAAACATATCTGTACAACAAGACAAAACTATACATATGGGCACCATGTAACAAGCAATAAGTCCAACATTTAAGGCTTTACAAATGCTTTAAATATTCCCCCATCAGGGAAATGTTTCAATATGGTGTCTTGATTTGTATTTGACTTGATGTGAGCTTCCTCATCACTAACATGGGACAATAATTATACAGACATGAACACTTATGACTTATTTCAGATGGACCATAACAGGGCTTGAAATAACCACAAGTGTGTGTAGTTTACTGCCCTTACAATTTGTCTGTCAAAAAAAAAAAAATGCAATTTCCCTCAAGGATTATTAAAGTACTTCTGTCTGTCTGTAAACCCTCTGCAGATGACATGTCTTTGTAGCAGCAATAATCTGCCATGGGATTTTGGGAAGCTATTAACTATCTAGCCTGTGTTCCAATGCTTTGATGGTTCTCAAGCTCAAATCCTACCGATAAAGGGAGTCTGCAAAATGGCACATTGTATAATTTTATTATGTGACCACACGTTATGTTTTTACAACTTCAGTGATCTGGTGTAGCAGCGTGCATGTATAGGAACAACAAAATCACTGAGAAAACATGGAGTCAAAAAAGAACTGTTGTTTAATTAAATTATGAACGCAACAACAACAACGACAGTGGTGAAGCTGGGCACATCGGGGCTCCGGGGTACAAGCAGGCTTCAGCGAGGAAACAGACCTCAGATCTGGGCTCCGGGGGTACGAGCTGCAGTGAGGAAACCTCTTATCGGGTGTTGACCTGCGAGACAAGGACCTCATGGTTAGGAGACCGCACCATCGTACAGGACCTTCAGATACTCCCCAGACCAGTCACTGGCCTTCAGCTCAGTCTTCATAAATTATACAAGGTTCTCAAAAGACCCAAATCATGTGACCTCAGATGAACCTTTTAAAAGCTAAATCCTCAAGTTTCTAACCCAAGCTCCTTTGGCGGTGTTCAGACCACTGTCCTCAGCTCTTACTGTCATGTGCTGTGCGCCTCTCTTACCACGTCATCGATCTTCAGGATGCTACGGACCGTCTCAGTGGCCAGGGTCAGGGCGCTGATGGAGACCAGGAGTGGCTGGACCACCAGCTCTTCCAGGATGTTGGAGATCCCACCCTGAGAGGAGAAACGGCATCAACACCAGAACCCAGGGACACAGCAACCAGACCTTCTGCAGTCCACTCATGTACGGAGGAAGGTCTAGCAAAACAGTTTTTAAAAAGGATATTCTTTTTCTTAAGATTAAGATGCAAAGTAATGCAAAGCTCCACGCTGACCAAAAGCAAACAAATCACAGAAAGCGAGCTCAGCCCGAACCAGACTGAAAGAACCACAACGTGTGGCCTCCGTCCTCGAGCCCCCCGAGCAAGACGGGTTGACCCCGGTGGCCCACGGAGGAACTGACCTTGCGGACGTTGATGCCGGCCGTCTTCTCCCCCTGGGCGTGTCTGTTGCGGAGCTCCGTCACCGTGGAGATGGGGTTGAGGCCGGCGTTCTCGGCCAGCGTGGAGGGGATGACCTCCAGGGCGTCGGCGTAGGCGCGCACGCAGTAGGCCTCCATGCCCCCCAGGGTGCGGGAGTACTCAGCCAGCCGCAGAGCCAGCTCGATCTCTGGGGCTCCTCCTCCGGCAATCAGCGCCCTGGGGACCAATAAAAACACAGTTAACACTCATTAACCAATAGAAACAGCCTTTCTATATCCTGCAGGATAGTCCGGTGTCTAGGGTGGACAGCTCTGGGTTTGAACCCCTCATGTCGGCACCCCTCATGTCGGCAGTCCATGAGCAACATGAGCCAAACCCCTACAGGCTCGTGAGGGACCTGCACCTAAATTCACTGCAAGGCGCTACTGATGAAAGCACACGATGAATAATGCAGTGGTGAATCGTACTGAAATAATGCTCTATATGACGGACACAACAGGCTCCATTCAGACAGCCCCTGGGGGGTTCTGGTACCTCTTCTTCACCAGGCAGCGGATCACACACAGGGCGTCGTGGATGGAGCGCTCGGCCTCCTCGATGACCAGCTTGTTGGAGCCCCGCACCACGATGCTCACCGTCTTCCCTGGGCTGCTGCAGCCTGTGATCTACATCCAGAGGCAACCCCACGTTAGGACAATACACCACCCAGGAGCCACCCCACCTCACGTTCACAATATACACCACCCAGGAGGCACCCTTCTTAACTTTTAGATAGTAGAGTCTAAGCATTTTTTTGTACGGCGGTGGCATGTACCGACTCTGAGTTGGTACATTCTGGCTCGTTATTATTCCATTACTCTGCCAACCCAACAGCCTCATCCTCCCCAGCCCCATCCCCTTCGCAGCAGTACCATCGGTTCTGTGACCCGATGGTGGGGCCGTACCTTCACCAGCTTGCCGGAGCCGTCCAGCTGCACCTCCTCGGCCAGCTCGGCGCTGCCCAGCATCTCGGGGACGAACTGGTCGATGTGGGCGATGGGCTTGGTGCCGATGGTCTGGAGACGAGGAGAAACACACCGCTGTTCACGCTCTCCTCACCAGGCAGCAAAACGGCAGTTTTTTCCTAAGCATTTAATTTGTTTGGTATGTTGGTTATGTTCATAAACAGAGGGTCAGTAATGAGAAGGATTTTCTGATTCTTAGCACCTGCCGGATGGGGACGGTGACCGGTGTTCACCGTATTTTCTTGCCCTGACTGAACGTTTTTCTGACCCTGGGTCATCGGGCAGGCCCCTTTTGTTGAGGCCTGACCTTCCTGCAGAGAGCCTTACCTTGCAGATGAACTCGATCTCCTCCCTCTCCACATCCTTCACCACCATGATCTTCATCTTGTTGAGGAAGTGCAGGGCCAGGTCACTCAAGGCGTCTCTGTGGAAGAAGTTTTGGACGTCAGGGTCGGGGCTCTCCAAGCGAGGAGACCACCCAGAGAAGATGGTGTAAAGACCACCAAGCAGCAAGGAGAACTTGGCACCAGAGTTCAGCCCACTGCTCTGAACCTTAAGAGCATGTTGGATTCTGTTATTCTTCCCACTGTTCTAGTGCTAGTGTGTTATAGTGTGTAGTTGTGAAAGTATGTGTTAAAGTGTGTGTATGTGTGGTCATGTGAGTCTCTCTGCGTGCGTGCGTGTACCTAAGAATGGACTTCTGGATGAGCAGGACGTTACAGCCGGCCTTTTTGACCTGCTTCACCAGGTTGAGGATGTAGGCCCTCTCCTCCCTCAGGACACGGTCCATCTGGGCATAGTCCGACACCACGATCTGGTTGTCCATCTGCACACGGACACACACACACACCGTGAAGGCTGAGTCAGACCACGCAGGGCACAGGAATGCCGCAGACAGACCCTGCCACGGCTGGGCGCGTGTACCCGGACCACGCGTACTGGTTGAGTATGAGATGCACTTTCCACTTTTAATTTGACAGGTACTGCACATATTTGACTTTGCTTTCTGAGGGAAAACCTCTTTTTACAGGTCATAGAAAAGAGTTGACACATCAAAATGGTGTGACTGAGACTAGTCGTGTGCCTTTGTGTCATCCGAGGTAGTGGAAGAGGCCGCTACACCCTCAGACTGGAGGACAGTCTCTGTATCCCGTTTCAGTAGCCAGACATCCCAGGGGGTCAGATGAGTGGTAGTAAGACGGGAAGACAACATGTACATGCCTACATGTCTGTAGTCTAAGAAAACTGAAACTTTATACACAGAGTTGCATTACTTCCCCGTTTTCACACGCTAATGTAGGAACATGGATGAAGCAGCTGTGATGTTGCCTTCAGGTTTCTGCTTTGGCTGAAAGCAGTGTCGGCTCAATGACTGAACTCTAAAGAAAACTTCTATTCATGAGGTGGAGTTGTTGGGTGTGTAGCATGGAGACTCACGTCGGTCTTGGGAGGGGACAGGCAGAACTGGATGAGCCCAATCTTAGCCTTCTCTACGCGGGTCATGCTGGTGGCCACCTTCTGGGTCAGCACCAGGCCCTCCACCATCTCACAGTCATCAATGGTCCCTCTAAAAAAACAGGAGGTCACGTTAATCCTCAACACAATGTCCACAAAACACAAACAGCACATCTTGTGGTGCCCACCCGGTCAGTTTAGCACAAAGCTGTGGAACCAGAACTAACATGGTTCCGGTTCGCTTCTGATCAGCCTTCCTCACAGTAACTTGCAGAGCTGTTCCCGACCTGTGAATCGCCTATAAAAGGCATATAAGGCCCTATATTCGTTCAAGATATTTTCATAATTTATTATCATACCAAAAGAATGGTCACCCCGCCTATTAAAATGTTGGAGACTCCCTGTTGCCACGGTAACTGCAGCTTGTTTTGTTTTTTCCAATATACATTAAATAAGTCACAACTGACACTCGTGTACGAAAACATCAGACTATGAAGTGCCGGCCTGAGTGAGTAAGAAGTACGCCCAGCAGAACATGAAGCCGTTACCCGAGCTTCTTCACCACCAGGATGTCGTGCAGGTCCACGCTAGTGGCGGTGGCCGGGTCGATCACCCGCATCACGGCGTCCACGCTCATGGGCGCCAGCAGGCTGGAGTACTGGGACACCACTTTGGAGCACAGAGACGTGGTGGCGCTGTTCAGCAGTGTCTCGCGGTCGCTCAGCAACACCGGGGAGCTGACCTCGGTCAGGATCTCCACGCCACGGTCCACCGCCTTCTGGAAGGACTCCGAGATGATGGTGGGGTGGATGCCTG
>OMKQ01042468.1:3812-21519 GCA_900302335.1 Phycis phycis
CGCTTGCTGCCCAGCTTAAGAACATGCCTGCCCGGATCACGGACTTTTGAGAAAACACGGGTTTTCTCAACTTAAAAACTTAAGTTGAGAAAACCCGTGTTTTCTCAACTTAAAAAGTGTCTGACAAATGTACTCGCTTTGGACAAAGCGCGTCTGCTAAATGCCCCGAATGTAAATGTGTCGATGACTTACACTTCTCATGGGTGTCCTGGACGTGTGCCTTGCCGGAGCTATCGGGGGATTTGTCACACTTCTGGCTGAGTGGGACGCACTGGACGTCATCACAACGGACCTGTCCTGCACCGCACTGCCCTGCAGACGAAACACCTTCACTCTTCTTTTATAAGTGTGTGTATATATTAGCCTATGATAAGTGATCATGACGTTTGCCGGGCAGCCCTGCCGACCTACCGCAGTGCTCCTCGTCAGAGCCGTCTCCACAGTCGTCCACTCCGTCACACCTCCAGAAGCTGGGCTTACACAGCCCGTTAGCACAGTGGACATGGTCCTCCTGGCATGCTACACACACACACACACACACACACACACACACACACACACACACACACACACACACGAGTTGAACAGCGAGTCGGTTGCGGTAGCTCGGCCATACCCTCTCTGACAGAACAACCACTGCTGGGTGAAAACGCATCAGTAACTGTGCGCAACTTGTGATTTGAATGGTGCTACCCAGTTTGTAACATTCACAATACTGCAAACGCAAGGGCCGTAGGCTCATTAGTGACTTAACAGACTCAGATTTAATCAAATTACAATATTTGGAGATCTTTGAGTTTGCCACTTTAAAGGCTAAATAAACTCCAAAATCTATTGTACTAAAATGTAGCAAGTTAGTTAATGTGGGATATTCTCTGTAAAATACTATGCTACTTGCGGCTATTTTCCAGAGTGGTAGTTTTCTATTGGTGACAACTCACCACGCGTTGCTCTAACCGTAACCAATGTTTTAACAATGATTTCTTGAAGTTTGTAGGCAGAAAGCCTCCTGCTAAAATGGGGGTTTACCTAGACTTTAACCATTCTTACCATTTTCGGTTTGCAGTCTTGCCTTTTGCACCCCTAGATCGTTAAGTTGTCGGACATGCTCATCATTTTTGCTCTTGAGCTCACTCAGTTGATCCTCAAGTGTACGAGACAATTTTTCAAGATTTCCCTGAAATTGATAGAAATGTACATTAAATGAATGTTACATGAAGGTGGGACAATGAGCCTCATGCAAGAACCAGTTGTATGCACAGATAGTTTCTTAAATCTTTTGTAAGAGAATTTTAAGAGCACTTCTTGCATTCACCAAAGACCTTGATTTAAAAATGTCTTTCAAATTTGCAATCTTATAGTTGCACTTGAAAGTTCAAGACAGCTTAGAGTGCAGAAGGATTTCAAGATGGAAGCCATGTGAGCTGGTTTATAATTTGCAAACAATAAATAATAATTATACATTATCTGATCAACTTATAGTGTAGGACTCATTGTTGATTGCCATTGTCAAAATCGAACAATTGCACTTGTCTCAAAATGTAATGTTGCCCTCGGCTCATCTTACGTTTGAGTTTGTTCAATATCCTCAACCTGGAAACCCTAACATCTGGGAAGGAGGGGATGGGCAGAGGCAGCTCTCTCCAATATTATGAATTTGACTGCAGTACCCATTTTAAATGCTCATTGATTTCTGAATGGCCATGCTTCAAAGCCACCACCATCATACCACCTTTTACAGGGGTGCTATTGAGAGCATCCTCACCAGCAGACTCTCAGCTGCCCTGTTGCTGACCAGAAGGCCCTACAGCAGAGAAGATCACCAGATCAGCCCAACCATCCATCCAGGACCTGTACTTGTCCCGCTGCCTCAAGAAAGCCACCATTATCACCAAAGGTCCCACCCCACCTACCACACAAACTGTTCACCCTCCTACCATCTGGCAAGCGTTACCACAGCATGCGGTGCAGGACTACTAGATTCAGCAGAAGCTTTTTCCCACAGGCCATCAGACTATTGAAATCAAGAAAATTCCATAAACCTGACAACCCCGGCACCCACAAAGACCAACTGAATGTTAACATAATTTAAACTCAATGTCTCTACTATGCTCTTTACATGCACAATTTCATACATGTTTACGTACATATGTATCTCCATGCTGCTATACTGCACTTTTGCACTTTGCCATATTCACATCATTGAATAACACTGTGAATCTTCTATTCTGTATAATGTATATGCCCACTGTCTGTCTGAGTGTATATTTGCACTATTATGTTATATGTTATGTTATATGTTAAAATTACTACTGCACATTTGGAGTATGAGGAAACGCAATTTTGATCCTCTGTGTAATTACTTGCACTAATTGCATGGTAGGGTTGACAATAAAGTTCACTTTGACTTTGACTTCAAGCTCCACACTTTTTTCTCCACAATTTTCTTGGCCTTTGGTGGCTTTTTTATGAATGTGTTGGTGAACATTTCTGCATTCTTTTTGACTAAGATGTAGAAAGTTATTAAAGGGGGGGAGAGTCTGCTACTTCCGGATAAAAACATTGTTCCATAGTGGTATTTTTGTATTGTCAACAACACCCCACGTAGTTCCTCAATTTCTGCAGAAATGCAGTAGAATTAGGACTGGACGATACAAAATGTGTCATAGCGTGCACATATAACAATTTTCAGGCACAGTGCCAAGAGTTTGAAAGTTGGCAAAACTACAAAAGTCATCTGTTAAATAATAACCAGTAACAACAGGTGGTGGTTTTGATGTTACCTCATTCATTTGCACTGTCCCTTTTCTCAAATAAAGTAAACTAAAATAAATGTATAATCTATTCTATAGTATTAACTCAATCAAATACCTTTGATTTAGCTACGGCCTCCATGTTGCTTGAGAGATCATCAATCTCCATCTTGTATTCGCTCTTCTCCTTTTCAAGCTTCTGTTTGACACGCTGGAGGTTGTCGATCTGCTCTCCCAGCTCTGCAACGCTGTCTGCCTGTTTCTTGCGCAGCGCTGCAGAGGTGGCTTCATGCTGCAGGGTGGACTCCTCAAGGTCACGACGCAGCTTCTGGAACTCAGCCTCACGCTTCTTGTTCATCTCAATCTGGGCAGCAGTAGCTCCTCCAGCCTCCTCAAGCCTCTCACTGATCTCCTCAAGTTCCCTGGAGAGATCAGATCTCTGCTTCTCTACCTTGGCCCGAGCCGCACGCTCAGCCTCAATCTCCTCCTCCAACTCCTCAATGCGAGCCTTGACATTTTTATTATAGTTAGTCATTATATCATTAATGCTGGTAGATTATATTGAACTCTATTGTCTATGTTGCTCATTGAACACACCTGAAGTTCTTTGATCTTTTTCTGAAGTTGAGCAGAAAGTGTTTGCTCATCCTCAATCTTGCTGAGGAGCTGGCTTGTTTCAAAGTCCTTCCTAGATGTGGAAAGGAAGTATAGGGACACCAGTGATTGTGATATTACTCACTGGTCTATCTGTCAATGTTATGCTAGGGCAATGCTAGGCCATTTGTGAACTCACTTCTTAATTTTCTCATCTGATTGCTGCTTGTCATTCTCCAGGTCCATGATAGACTCCTGGGCCAGTTTTAGGTCACCTTCAAGCTTTCTTTTGGCTCGCTCAAGGTCCATTCGAAGCTTTTTCTCTTGCTCCAGGGAACCTTCAAGCTGTTAAACAAACATTTATGGAATACTATATACTAGACATTCATGGCATATTGTCAATACATTGTAAATTAAATTGTCTTTTAGTGTATGACTCACATCATCCACTTGCTGCTCCAGTTTGGACTTGGCCTTGGTCAAAGTATTAACTTTGTCTTCCTCTGCCTGGAGATCATCAAGCGTCTGCTGGTGGGCCTCTTGGAGGGCTTTCTTCTCCTTGCTCAACTTAGCGATTGTCTCATCTTGAGATACCATCTCCTCTGTGAGGTTTTTCACCTATAGATTCGGATATACTATATTTGAATAACCTAAAGACATTTTGGCTTGATTATAAGAAAACATTTAACTCATCAATGTAGCAACCTTGTTCTCAGTGGCATGTTTCTCTTTCTCCACTTTGGCCAAGGTCAGCTCCAGATCATCAATGTCCTTCTTGAGCTCAGAACACTCATCTTCCAGCTTCCTCTTCTTGGCTGTCAGCTCAGCATTGACCTCCTCCTCATCCTCCAGTCTCTCAGATGTCTCTTTGAGTCTGGCCTCCAGCTGGATCTTACTCTTAATGAGTCCCTCACATCTCTCTTCTGCATCAGACAAGTTTTCACCTTCCTTTAAAAAGGGATAATGAATGACATTCACAGTAAAGACACCTATTTAGGAATGTGTTGTTGATAAATCAGTGGACCCCTCCCAGTGTTACTCACAGATTGAACTTGTAGCAGGAGGTCATTCTTTTCCTGCAACAGAGAAACCATTTTTTCCTCCAGCTCCTTTTTCTTTGCCAGAGCTTTGGCAAGATCTTCCTTGGTCTTCTCAAAAGTCTCCTTCATTTGAGCCATTTCCTTTTCAGTCTCAGCACTCTTCAGTAGTGGCTTGATCTTGAAATACAGCTTCATCCATGGCCATGTTTTGACATTCATGAATGAACGGATATTGTATTGGATACTGAAGATGGCCTCTCTAAAAAAGATTAAAAAAGTCAAAATCTGGTAATTAGTTTAGGTGCCACAACTAAATATTTTAGGCATATAAGGTATATACAAGATACAAATTATGGTTACCTTCTCTCCATCATTTTGACAAATTCTTTTCTCATGAGGTATCCCCTGCAAAGACCCTGAGTCAAGGTGACTAGTGCAGCAAGTTTCTCATCCCTCATCTCCTCTAGAGTACCCAGAAGCCCAGCTTTGAAGAACACCTGAGAACAGTAGTTTAAATGGGGTCATGCATATGTTCCCTCAGTATTGTTCTCCCTTTCTGGGTCCAGAAAGTGTCTTTGACCTGTGAGGTCATCACTAAGACAACCCATCAGACTGCCTTCTATGACATTCTAGGAACCGGAAGTGGGTGTGGCTTGGTACTTTTATGTGGGAAAAAGGCGTGTGTGTGGCATCATGAAATGACATCAACCAGAATTGAAGAAGAAGAACATAAGGATGAGGCAACATATGACCTAAATATATGCTGAGGGAACATGGAGCAGAGGGACCAAAGGGCTGAAGGACATAGACCAATCCAATATAAATCATCATACACGGTGTTAAAGTGTTTGTGTTCCGAAAAAGTTAAATCTATGCAACCTTAGTGTGTCCAAACTTGTACTGAGTGTGGTCAACATCGATGGAGCCCAAAAGTTTCTCTGAGGCCTTCTTGTTGTCAATGAATTGTCCCTCAGGGATGACACTGGCATTCAATACTTTGTATCTGAAATGATTGAAAAGGCGATTAATTTGTCTTCCATCAGGTGATGGAACATGCTGATGTGGAATAACAGACTAAGACTGTAGTAAAAGAGCTACCTCTGCTTGAAGTCACCGTAGAGGACTCTGCTGGGGAAACCCTTTCTGCAGATTCTGATACCTTCCAGTACACCGTTACACCTCAGCTGATGGATGACCAGGAAGTTTTCCATCAGACCTGTTGGACAAATGTGTTAAGTATGTTTTCTTATTTCAAAACCACTATTTATATTACCTACGAGATTTTGAAGATTGACAAACCTGGAGTTTTTGATTCGTTTGGAATCAAACAACGCACAAAGTGTGGATGTGTGCTTCTTAAGTTGGTCATCAACTTGCCCAAATTTTCCTACAAATATTACATAATCCAACGTTACATATATAAAAATAATTCTAATTTAGTCTTACAGGATACAGGATTTATTAACCTAGTCATCCATGTCTTAAGAGAAACCAAAAAAGACAGTATTCTATTTTCTATTCTATTCAGTATTCTTCTATTCTTGACTATTCTATGACAACTTTGGCCTACTGAATAATTAAGAAAATTGTGTACATGGGTATGCCTAGTGTTTTTATCCCCTTTGGCTGTATAAATGTATAACACAATAGGCAATGGAAAGATAATGTTGATTATAAAGGTGTAGTTACCCTGAACAGGGCTGACACCGTCTGGAAGGAACCACCCTTTTTCTTGCCGCCTTTCTTTCCAGCACCCTCAGCTATGACATCACATTTTAATCAGATATTATATATACAAATCACACATAGTAAGTAACATTCACTTGAAAAGCCCCAATATACATTTCCATTCACATTTCATTTAAAATAATATATGCGATATGTGATTATGTACCGTCTGTCGTGGCATGCGATGCATAAAGATGAGCGAGTAGTTTAACTGAGGACTTCTGGTAGAGCTGAACAACTGAGTCATTCAGAGGGTCCTTGTTCTTGTCCAGCCAGCCGGTTATGTTATAGTCCACAGTGCCGGCATAGTGCACCAGGGCAAAGTGGGCCTCAGCTTTGCCTTTGGCTGGCTTTGGCTTTTCAAATGCCTTGGTTTTGCCAAGGTGTTGGTCATGCAGTTTGTTCTTGAAGGTGGTGTCTGAGGCTTTGGGGAACATGCACTCCTCTTCAAGGATGGAGAAGATTCCCATTGGCTATCATTCAGGAAGAAGTGTTGATAAGTAAAATCAAAGAATATGGTTATGCACCCTCAAAGAGTTCTAATTTTCTATAAGAGAACGTACCTTCTCAATAAGCTCAATGCAGGCTGCCAGGTCCATACCAAAGTCAATGAACTCCCATTCAATTCCTTCTTTCTTGTACTCTTCTTGCTCCAGTACAAACATGTGGTGGTTGAAAAACTGTTGCAGTTTCTCATTGGTGAAGTTGATGCACAGCTGCTCCAAGCTATTGTACTTTTGGGTCAGAAAATACAATGAGTACATTGTGTAATTGTTTGTACTTCTTCCACCACAAATCATCAAAATCATTACTTTGATAATTGATACATACTTACATCAAAGATTTCAAACCCAGCAATGTCTAACACACCAATGAAGAACTGCCTGGGCTGCTTTGTGTCCAGCATCTCATTGATTCTGACGACCATCCACAAGAACATTTTCTCATAGACAGACTTGCAGAGAGCCATCACTGAGTTATGAACCTACCAATTTAAGAGTAAAGGTGAAGGGATGGTTATACATAAAGTGAATGAAACTAATGAAAAATATAAAATAGAAATTCCTTTCTTTACGTTCAAATGTACTTGTTTTACCTGGGGCACAGTTTGACCTTTGGTGACAAACTCATTCCCAACTTTCACTCTGGGGTAGCACAGAGCCTTGAGTACATCCGCAGAGTTCAGACCCATGAGATAGGCAATTTTGTCTGCCTCTAAAGCCATCCATACAATATAAATGTATTTAGTCAGAAATCCATTACAAACAAATGATTACTTGAAACATGTAAGCTGTCTATAATTTTTAATTGTACCCTCATTGCCATCAGGCTCAGCCTGCTCTTCACGCTGCTTCTGCTTGAACTTCATGTTCCCATGATGCATCACAGCCCCAGTCAGCTTGTAGATGCCAATCTTCTCATCAGCATTGAAACCCAGGATGTCAATGGCAGTCTATGATTCAAATACAGTTATCAAATTTAACCAAATTGAACCTCATTTAGAATGTGAATGGTTTAAAATACAAATGATGCCTACATCAGTGGCGATGAATTCTTCAACATCATCGATACTCTTGACAGTGATTTCTCCCTGACTGATCATGTGATAGTCAAATGGGTTGGTGGTAATGAGGAGAGCCTCTGGAAAACAAACCAATCAATAATCACAAAAAGAGAAATATAATCACACACTTTCTAACCCACACTCAATGTGGAAAGGATCAACATGATCTACTTATACCATACCAATTAGCTCAGGTTTGTGGCCAGTCATGAGTTGATAGAAGATATGGTAGCTTCTCTCAGCAGACAGCTGGAATGTCACCCTGGACTTCTCCAGAAGATCTGTGTAATAAGATACAAGCAACGTCCAGCTTAATAAACAGGATCACACAATAGGCATATTCATATAACAGAAAAATAACCTACATGTTTCAATATCAGCTGATGCCAACTTTCCAGAAGTCGCAAAGTGAATTCTGATGAACTTCCCCTGTTCAGAGAAGGATTGAGATGTGCACAATTTAAGCAATGATGTGATTAATAGATGTGGTCACTATATTACCAGTGCTTTAAAATAATACAATTGATAATTTATTTTACAACACAAACTTACAAAGCGGGAAGAGTTGTCATTTCTCACAGTCTTGGCGTTACCATAAGCCTCAAGCAAGGGGTTAGCTGCGATGATTTGATCTTCCAGCGACCCCTGAAAATGAAAGGATGATGTAAGCACTTCTTAGCTGCTCAAACTTATTGATTGTAGGTAGAGATGTTCAACATCTCACTCAAATGGAGATCAAAAATATATTTTCCCAGTATATATTACACAACAACAGCTGGTTATGAAAGACTGCCACCCTTTATTCCAACGCTACAAAAAATAGGTAGCCTACTCGCTTTCGCCTTCTTGTTGTCTGTGGGGAGTTTCGTCTTTTTTATTCCGATTCCAGCAATGTGTGCTGTTGGGGCGTTTGGCTCTTGTTTGCAGCCGTTGCAAGTAGACATTCTTCCTTGTGGTGTTTTTCCAAACGCTTAATTAAGATAATGATGCTAAACTGACCAACAGCACTGCCACCCCTCGAAACATTTGCGTTGCAAATTTTACATTCGACTGTTGGACTTTTTTCCTCTCCAAAGAGCAATTGAACCCAACCCTGTTTTTAGTGTTTTTTTTGCACTTGCTAAAAATGTCTTAGATGGACGTCAACATGGTAATATATGCCATTTTATCGCTGTTACGAAAATAAGACCGTCATTAAGAGAAGACATGAATAAAACCCTATTTGCCTGTATGTTTGTCTCCGTACGACACCAGCGAACGTTCCACTCGTCTCTGAAAGCAGGGGGCGTTATTTTCGTGACGTCGACGTGCCGGTCACACCAAAGGAGGCGTGGTGTGTGTTGACTGAAGAGGTTTGTCTAGCCAGTGGTTGACTGAAGTGTCCGAAAGAAAGTTAAGCTTCTCGGACACTTATAGCATAATGCAACGGTGTGTGCGGAGGTCGTCGATTTTTTTCGCATCCAAGAGAGGGTTAGGTTACTCATAGCATAACACTACGGTGTATGTGGACGGTGAAGCTCTTTCTGAGCGTGCGATTGAGGTTTAGGCTTCTCGGACATATAGTATAACGCCAAGGTGTGTGGCGCATTTTATATGCAACATTGCTTATTATAATACTCATACACAACGACGATACTAAAGTATCACAACGTTGCAGTGGATCGTAACCATGAGGATAACATGTAAAAGTAAACGTAAATGTGAATGTAATTAACAAGCCCCCTCCTTCCTAGAGGTCTCAACCCAAAGCGGATTTTTTTTAAATCTCAACGTGTTCGAATTTCAGCTGGAAAAGTGCCTTGACTTCACGCCCTTCACATCCCTAATTGTAAGGTTGTCTTGTTCTCGGAAAATGTATTTCTCTAATGTAAGATAGACAAATTATGTAATTGTTACCGACCTGCATCTTTCCAGCAACGTGCTCTGATTTCTTGGGTCCAGATACAGCGATTGTTGCAAAGTACTGGATGACACGTTTGGTGTTCACAGTCTTCCCTGCACCAGATTCTCCACTTGGGTACATTAATTAAAGATTAGCTACAATAATGCCATGCCATATTATTGTCATGTTTACCTTGTAATGGATGATTACTTACGTGATCAGGATGGACTGATTTTCTCTATCTGTATTAAATGTAGAATATTGTAAGAATTTGTATTACCATTCGGTGCAAGTATATGTCATAGCTAATATCTTGGAAATTGTGTGATACCTGTGAGCATGAACTGATAAGCATTGTCAGAGATGGAGAATATATGGGGTGGAGCCTCAATCCTCTTCTTGCCTCTGTATGCATTCACCACCAAAGCATCGTACACTGGGAGCCACTTATAGGGGTTCACAGTGACGCAGAAGAGCCCAGAGTAGGTCTGTCTCAACCAGAATACACATGTCATATGACTTTGTTACATTATAGGGGGGTTCCATACTAAAGGGTTCCATGTGCATTTTGGAATGAGACTCACATAGATCATCCATGCTGCATAGCGCTCTTTGAGGTTATACAGCACAGTGGGCTCATTGAGGTGGGTCATCATGGCCATGTCCTCAATCTTGTCGTACTTTGGGGGATTCATGGGGTAGATGGCATCGTCTTTCACTGTAATGGTCTAAAGATGGTACATGACAGCAAGTTAAACATGCTACCATATCAATTGGTATCCAATGGAGTGCGGATTCATAGTCCAATGACCTACCTGCCCACAGAGAGTTTTGACAGTGGCTTTGCCACCCTCTCGGCTCTGGAGCACTCCCTTGAGGTACATCTCCTTGGGCTCACTAACAAAGAATGCTGTTTTAGCATCAAATGGGCTGTTCTGGGCCTCAATCCTCTCCCTCTCTGGCTTCCGGAGGAACACAGCCGCCGCGCCAAAACACTCCATTTCAGCATCCCCCATGATGGTTCACTGGTATGGAAGAACAGTGGAAAATCATTTCACTGACCACTTCACTTATGATGGCTCTTTACTGCAGGCTATGTCACAGTGTTTTGTATTACATGATGTGTAAGTGACTGTACCTATGGTAATAAAGTATCAGGATACATCAGTTTTAAATCCAGGCTTGGTACAGAATAAATGTTCATTTGATATCTTAATGGCCGAAGAGCAAAACCTCCTATCTGCAAAATGATCCAGCAAAGTGTGTAAACATTTTTCTCATCTGCACTTTGCAAGGCGCTAATACCTGGTTGGTATTGTTAACACATAATATAGAACTATAGTCCAAAAACTAGTTAACAAGTACATTTTTCAGATAGGAGGTTTGGCTCTTCGGCCATCGATGTATATATACATTCTCATTTAATGGTTACCACGTTTTATATCTACCTTGAAGTACAGCACACCTAGTAGAGATGTTATTCCTGGAAGTCACGTCTGACAATTCTGGTGAAGGATGATTTGATACATTTTATTTAGTCTAGATTCATTCGTTTTTCATGAAATCTCTACACTATTGGAACGAATACCTAACAGAAGCGGTTTTAAACTAAACTTTTGTTTAAATCCAATGAAAGACTGCTTTGTATTGAGTGTTTCACTTAAAATATAATCTCTGTCATAGAATATAATATCTTGCAAACAAAGACTATCATTCCGTCTCCCAGCTTCACTCGCCAGTCAGAGTGTGATGAGCATCTTACCTTCCCTGATGTCTGCCTGGGGAGGAGACGCGCTCTCTGTCTTTTATAAGGAAGTAACTGGAGGCCACGCCACACGCCTGGCTCTATTTGGTCATGCTGTCTGGCTGAGTTGTAGTTCTTACATCCAGTTGTCTTCTTATTCTGTTCTTCACGTGTCTCCCGTGATCCCAGCATTCCTGATCTTATGCCAGTATAACTTACTTTGTTAAGTGCAATGCTTTGTTCATGGAACACATAATTGACAATAAGGAGAATGCTTAGAGTTTACTGTTCATCTTAAGGCTATTGTGTGATGCCTGTACATTTTACATATTACAATTAAAACAAACTGATTTGGACAGATCTTTATTTTTGAGCATTTAATTAGCATCTATTTTCAAGGATGTTTGTTTTATGTGATCCATTTTAACATAGCCTGTATACGCTAATATTTTTTACTTGTGTTATACATTATACGCAATACATTACTTTATTAAGTCTCATAAGGACATGTTTTCTAGATATGCTTGAGATGCTCATAAATGGTTCATATTTAGACGTTGCTTAATGGAAGATCAATGGTCACAAGGCTACCATCCAAAGATGTCACCAATGTATCCTTGTAATGTTCTCTGGCACAGCACTGGGCCCTAGTCTTGCTGTGGGGGAGCCTTGAAATGTCATTGATATACTGTTGCAGAAGCCTTGAAAAAAAGATTGCCAGTGAACTTCAAGGAAAAGTGGAGATTGCCAAGAACCAATTTTTTTTTCTACAACTGGGATAGCAGCTGGACTAAGGTCTGGCTGTTAATTCTACATAAGACCATCACCAAGACAATCTCTAAAGTGATTTAGAGAGTGATTGCTCCAAGTATGTTATTCTCCTATTTATTTTCCTTTTACAAGCCAATTTAGTATTTTTTAGGCATCTAAAGATAGAATGTAATTTTGTGTGTGTACACATGAAGGTTGCTGGACTGATTGTTGATGAAATAAGTATGATTTCATATTTCAGGGTTTTTGTGCTCATATTGATATCCCTCAGATATCATTGGTCGAATGCCACTACACACAGTTTCAATTTAGAAGATGATCACTGACCTTTGAATGACGACAAGGGGAAGAGGAGATTCTAAAGTGCTTCTGCCATAAGATATAATGAGACGACACTTGATACCTTCTCCGAAACACTCTGATGAGGACAAAATTCAAATATAGCTGTGTTAGCAATGTTGACATTAAGCCAAATACCAGACGTCCAAGGGGCTTATTGTGTTTTGAAGCCCTTTGATCTCACGTGTCAGCTTCTCTGTTTGTCAAGTTGCAACAACTGTTCTCCAGATCACAAACCAAGGTGAGTTCCAAGGAACATTCCAGACTGTGGCTAAAGCCAAATACAAAAAGCGCACACATTGCCTATGAAATAACAAAGCGTATTGGGGTACATATTTTGCTATTGTTTTTTACGGATATATGTACATCTTTGTCAACTTTGTACACCCATACACATTAAAGTACACAAGCCTTAAGTAAGTACACCTATTTGCTGTTTCTTTCAAATGTAGCCTGATTGATTTGTTGTTGCTTGAGTAAAAGCTGCTTTAATTAATTGTCTTAATTAGGTGTAATTACAATGTATTGTATGAGACAGCAGTGACATCGAGTGTATATTATGGTGTGGAAAACACTTCTAAAAACCAAATGCAATGCACCAATGATATAGCCACTGCAAAATGTTGGTTATGTTTTTTCTCTGTATTAAAATCGAATGCTGAAATTGCATATAATATGTGTTTTATGTCCTCAAGACAGAATAGGTGAGATAAATAACACATAACATTTGAAAGTGAGCTATGGAACACCATTTTGTTACACCCTTATGCAGATATGTATCCAGTTTTCTTCTTCTTTTTTAATAATTATTTATTATTATATTTATTTATTTATCATGACTATCTAGGCTGACTCAGATTCTTCTCAAACACACTTCCTTCATTGTGTTACTGAAACACATCATAACATGTCAAGAACTGATGAAAAGGTATTTCTTTTAGGAAACACCTCTTGCTTCTTTCAGTTGACATTCTGGTAAACAGCTATTGAGATTTGTTACTTTGTTTGTTAGTGTTATCCATGTAGTATCTATACAAAAATTTTAATTGAAATCACTACGTCTTTCTCGGGTAGTTTTCAATACTCTCTTATAACTCTGACTTTTGATGAGTAGGACATCTGGATCCAGATGATGAATGTAGGTACTTATCACTTTTGTCGTGCTCATAGCATCCTATGATACATAGGAGCAGTGAGCTGCTAGGTTCAGCGCCCAGGGAGCAAGTTGGGGTTCAGTGTCTTGCTCAAGGACACTTCAACATGCAGAGAGTTTGGGGAACAAGGGGATCGAACCACCGACCCTATGATTAGTGGACGACCCGCTCTGTTCACCCGCTCTACCCACTGAGCTACTGCCACCCCACATTAATGAGACAATGAGACAATGAGACGATCTATAGTTTCGGAACCAAGTTGCAGGCCAGCAACAAAGACAAAGACGGGCAATGTATGCACAGGGACTGCATCACTTCCTGTTGGGCCAAATTGATGTCCTTAGGCTCTCTTTCATAAAAAAACTGGACCCCATGTCTCACTTTCCATCACTTCCTCACAGCCTCAAAACATATAATATCCATGGAATTTAATACCCTCTGTCATATAAAAGTGGTCAATAGGAGTGCAGGGGGCCACACCCTATGATTTGCAACCCTGTAGGCCGTGTCGTATGTCTGGCACACTTACAATATGTGTCTATTTCCTAGCCAATGGAACCTAGTTTACGCTCAAAACAAAACAATTTACGACAAGCCACATATGTGCACTATGCTTTAGCATAAAAGCCAGCTATATCATTTACCTTTAAATTAGTAAATGACTGAAGTGCACTGTTGTTGTGACAAATCCTCATCTGGGTTTGTGTAAATGACACGTGGTTACAGTGCATAGACATACATTACATTATATACATTCATTATTACATAACATTGTATACATTAATGTACCTCATCACAGCGTCCGGTTCCTATCACTAATAATCTATCATTTCGGGGTTGTTCAGAATATTGTGTACATGGGGTCAATATTGTGCATTTTGACTGGGTTGATCATAAATAAATGCTGACATTTATATACAGTTAAAGTCAATGTATGTATAAGGTTATAGGCTATCAGATTAAATACATTGAAGTGGGCATGGTTTATGGCCTGGATGCTCTGATTTCGCTCGTGGCTCTTTCTGGTGATTCTCAGCTGTCGTCTTTGTTGCCGGCCCTCAACCTGTCGCCCACAACCATAGATCGTCTCATGTCTAATTACACGCTATACAATATAATTGGAATTATATAGTTATATATATAGTTACAATATTTTAATTAGACCATGCGGCCTTCATTTTCTTGTTATATGGACATCCTTTCTCGTTATATAGATATAATTCTCAGAACGAGATCTTTCTTTGACCATTGACCATCCACTTCTGAAATCGCATCTATTAATGAAATTCATACTGAGGGTATACACTATATCCTTATTGTTGTCCACCCCACATTGAATTTAATAAATAATTCAATAGATAGATTTTTGCTACTATGAGCAAAATAGTCTCCCTTATTGAAATGCATTGGATTAAATGCCCAGTCTATATGTACATCATAGTAAGACATAGTATGATTATATTACGGATATATGTTCGATATATACAATATGTTGATTTCTGCATAACTTGGCCGTATATCATCCAACAATGTTTCAAATCTGGGGGAGGGAGTTATTGGGATTTTGAATATCATATTTGAGGACGAAAATTCCCCACCTCCAAAAAAAACTGTCTGCATGTCGAAGTGTCCTTGAGCAAGACACTGAACCCCAACTTGCTCCCCGGGCGCTGAACCTAGCAGCCCACTGCTCCTATGTACCATAGGATGGGTCAAATGCAGAGAACAAAATTCATTTCCCGTATCTGAAAAATACTGAGAATGACCAATAAAGACCGAATAAAAAAAATAAAAAAAAAATTATCAAAGGCATTTGATCACAGCCGACAAGTTACGCGGAAACAATTTAAACTTGCACAAAACTGCATGAACCCATGCATCGGTGCATTTTTATTTTTCATTTTGGCGATTCATTTTTCATAGTGACACGGGAGGTGGCGGATCCAATAAAAAAGCTCCCGGATCCAAAGTCAGAGGTGGCGCAACATGTTCCGGCATGTTCCGGCTCAAATTAAGCCTTGCCTGTCCCCAGTTTGGTGTCATTAGGACTAGTGGTTATTTAGAAGGTTATTAAGAAGATATTTGTTTGCCAAAGCTTTTACTACATATTTTTACTACATAAAAATCTATTAGATGGACAAATGATGTTCAGCATGTAAGGCCTCTATACTAATATAACCTATAGAAATTTTAGTCCATTGTTGTAAATCACAGCACTCCCTATGGGTTAAGTGGTGCCAAACATTTTGGGGAGATGCTTCCCGGGAAAACATATTGAACAACTTCTGAGCTATAGGCATTACAAATTCAAGATAATAATTACTGTATATTACTTCAATAATAATATGTATCCACAGATACTCTGTGAATACCTAACAAACCACATAGACGAGTGTTATTTAAGTGGCACTGTTACAATTGATTTAATAGGGAATGTGAGGTTTTGTCATGCCGGTCAACATCTTGTAAGACAGAACCAAGAGCAATCTGTTCCTCCAATAGAGGAAGCAGCAGTTTCAGTCCCTGAAATGCAGACTGCAGTCCTGAAACTGCAGCCTGGCTAAACTGAGCCATACATAGGCCTACATGATTTGTTGTTTTGATGTGATACATAAGTTTGAATCCAATTGAAAAGTTTTATATTGCAGGTTTGACAACTAGATGTCCTCACGTCGGCCTCCTTGATTAGATTACATAACATTTGATTAGATTACATTAGATTAGAAAAACAAAATATTGCAAATATAATACAATACAAATTACAAATATATATGATTATTATATTATAAACATAATTACAAGCAACAATAACAAACAATTGTTCTTGGTTTCACCATTAAGGAAGATACCTGCAATAAATTCAGATGAGGATAAGAATGCAAGCATTTTGAATTGGTAATGAATTATATTGCACAGTTCACTGACCCTTTAAAAGAAAAAGTTTCAAATCTGTTTGGCCTGTAGGAGCTACTTTCTAAAGGGTAAAGGGGTAAAGGGGGCGCTTTTGTCCAAAGCGACTTAAACAGTACATTTGTGGGGTTCAACGTGTGGACAGTTGGAGGTGGGGGATCAAGGGCATCGAACTGCCGACCATGCGGTCAGTGGACGACCTGCTCTGTCCACTCACTCTACCCACTGAGCTACTGCCCCGTGGATGAGGGGGATTATGATGAGTAGGTGTGCCTTCTTTAATGTTTAATGTTTAATGTTTTGGACACATAGTTTTTGTGGTAGTTACCCCGTTTTGATAACTAAACTAAAAGTAGGCATTCACTCTTCCAGAGAAAGTTGGTATACAAAACAAAACTGTAGCGATATGACTGCACACCATCATGTTATCAAAATCAATCTCACCGCGAGTGGTCACCTCAATTGTACACACTGGACATTTAGACTAAAATCCACTTCCACGTTAAATAAAGGTTGAACTAAATTCCAAATACATAAGTAATCACAGATTATAGCTACTATATGTGTGTTTCCACTTCAAATATCCATCTTACAACCCAACTTACCCCGGCATGCTCTCCTAGTGTTGAAAGAGTGAAGCATCTCAGTGTTGACGTCCTCCACTTTCTGTTCAGTTTTTTCTCACCATATTGGTCCAGATCTTTTCTTATTGTCTCTCCTGCTCTTGTCTCTCTTCTGCTCTCCCGTATTCTTGTCCTGGCTGTAGAAGTGAGGAACTGTAGAAGAGTAAACACACTGAAGCATGCAAGTCCACCCACACACACAAACACACATCGGCCTGTATGGGTGCCCTTTTCCCCTCTTATTAACCAGCTGAGATGAGCATGCTAACTTACATCAGATGTCTCGAACACCAGGTCTATCTGTTCAGGGTAAGAAGTAATTCATCTATATAGGCTTACAATGTGTATTCATTATCTAATCCATGCAGTATCATCCACCAAATACTTATGTCTGGGTTTCATTTGTTTATGCCACATGATGCTTCTGTCAGATTTTGTATGGAGCACCCAATACAACATTGACTCCACTATTAATGTGGTCTTGGTTTGTTTAGTATCAAAAACCTATATTCTTTTCCTTCTTCCTTCTTGGCCTTCCCACATTCATTGTATCCATCCACACACAGCTGGCCCACTCCTCACTCCTCACTCCTCATTGCCTTCCC